>CM043705.1:40579143-40801643 GCA_023935145.1 Bretschneidera sinensis
TTATAAATAGCATGCACTCATTGTAATGAGAGATACAGAATAGAAATCAGAAAAACGTGAGGTTTGCTTCCTCTATTGCTTCTTCAGAGAACTTATGAACTTATCAGGGATTCTTCCTTGTGTCGTTCAAATTTTATACCTTCGGTTCGTGATTTAGTTATAATCATTGGGTCGAGGTTTGTTACTTTATACCTTCGGTTTGCATTCCATTATGAACGTTGGGTCGGGGTTTTCTATCAAAACCTGAATTTTAGCTTTCTTGGGCAAGTATTCCAATATTATTTGTTGGGTCTCAAAGCGTGTCGGTTGAGGTTCGCATCAAGTTGCACCTGGTGCAACTCTGGTGTGGAAACTTTGAGCCATCTTCTTGTCTCTTTTCATCTTCCCTGATCTGTATGGTTTGCGTCCCGAATACCCATAAAATAGGCCAAGGAACCAAATAAGACGTATACATGCTAAAGAAATTGACATGCGCGCTAAGGAGACCTGTAGAATTTAGAATGAGTGTTGTCGGCCAAACAAGCATATATTGGAGATATCATGAGGTAAAGAACATCTGTTAATGGAAAATTTGTTGCAGCCATGATGGTGAGCCAATGCCAATAACATGTCTGCTGGGCAATTTGCCTCTCTAAAAGTGTGAGACAAAATGCAAGCTGGCTGGATAAGAGATGTGCATTCTTTAACAACGTAAAAAATGGGCCAAAGACATAGAAACAATAGAGTAAAACTTTGGAGGTTCTGTGGAAACATCGAAATTAGTTGAAATTTGAAGGTAAAAAACCTAATCTTATCCAAGTCGTTGGCCAAGGTAAGGACTACGATGTCTACTATCTCAACGCTAGGACCACTCCCTCTTTTCCTAGGGGTGAAAACTTTGGATATGGCATTGGTTCCTTGTTTTAATTTTCTTTGTTTTTGTTTGTTTGTTTGTTTGTTGTTGCCTATGCTCAGTGTATAAAAATAAATCTATTATATTTTCTAATAGAAATTCGAACGCCATCAGCTTAAGTGATGGTACCTAACAACAAAACGGATTTGATAGATTTCATTTAAGTAATTGGAGATTTTTTTATTGAATATAAAGTATAAACCCCTTGAGTATAAGGGAAAAGGGATTCTCAAGATGCCTTTTTTTTCATTCTTTTAATCTTGATCCTTGAAGTCACAGTAGTCAGAAACCTTAATTCCTAGAAGATAAAAAACCTTAATAGAGATTTCTTATTAAAGATATCAAAAAGTCACACGTGACATATGCACCATATGCACCGTTGATAAGTATTTTTCATTTTAGTAATTTTTTAACTAACTTGATCACAGTATTTGACATGGTCCAAGTTTTTAATGGAAATCTAACAGAATTCTTATGTTAAAACATTTACCGCATAAGTTAGATTTTTTTTTTAATAAAAAAATTCCATTCATCAATAAGAATTAAGCGCAAAAAATATTTGCAAATATAAAAAATTAAATAGAATCCAACACTTGTTCTATTCAAAACTTATTTTTTTTAAAAGAAATAAATAACTTAGTTCATGAGCAACCGTGTCACATTCTTGACTAACGAAACCAAAAACATTGATTAAAACAAACCATACATTGCTTAGCTTCAGAAACAAGGTTCCCAAAGCTTGCCTTCGATGCCTCCTTAGAGAGAAGGGCCGTGATCACTATACTTGAATCCCTCACCACAATAACATTAAGAAACCAAAGATTCCCAATTGAATTTCAAGCCTTGTTTTGCCTCCACCATTATCACCTCGTGAAGAAGACGGTACGTTGTCAACATCGACCCAAGTACCTGCCCTGTGTCATCTCTTATAACAGCACCAACCCGTGGGAGAGAGAGAGAGAGAAATAATGCACCATCGACATTTATTAGTTAGATGATTAACTTGCGACAAATTGAAGTCTGGACCAAACTAAAACATTAATAAAATTTGACTTAACAAAGGTTGTATTTAAATATATTATTAAACGAGCACTAACCACTGATTAGCTAATTAATCAGCTATGTGGTTCACCGTTCACCCAATTGAAATATGGAATTTGCCAATTTAGCAGAGACTTGTCTAGTTAGTTAAATGCAACAGACAAAATCATACCATAAACTTTGATCCCTATTTCTCCAACTTCACAGAATGAGTAATGTACAAGCTTTACATGTTAAAACTCCAAATCGGTCACAGACCAACTTTTTCACTCGGTGATTGAAATCGTACCGTTGAGACATCTAATGGGACCTCCACATGGTAACAAATAATGAATTAAAATATGTAAGCTGGTGATGTTTTCATTTACTGGTTAAATTTGAAACTTTAAAATTATAAAATTTTATAGTTAATTTTTACGGTGTCTTATTTATATGATTATTTTTTATTTTAGATGGATTGTGATAAAATTACAGATTTTATATATCTATCCAAAATCAAATCAATAATTATATTATTTGTACATATTATTGTTTTAAAAAAGTAAAAATATATAATCTGATTTTTTTTGTTAAATAATCTTAGTTGAATGCATATCATTGGACTGTGACACAACATGTCCACAGGCATATGTGGCATAGATTCTCTCTATAAAGAAATCTGATGCAACGTGTGCACGCGCCATGTTCGATGGCTTCAACGTCAACAAAGTGAGCTTTCTTTTAGAGGAACAAAAGCCATAGAAAAACCGTAGAAACCCTTTGAATCTCTGACTCTCTCTAAATTAAAGGTAACTCTTTTCTTTTTCCCTCTTTCCTCTCTCTCTTTCTTTTACTTCTTGTTATTAATTATATATACGAAATTTTGTAATTATTGGTGTGCGTTAGGTGCTCTTTTATCTTAGTCTCCTGCCTTTGAAATTTTATTTTAGTTTTGCAATTCAGTTCTTCCATATATTTTCTTTCTGGGTTTATTGGGTTCTTCTTCTTCTTTTAAAATTTGGTTACTTAATAATTTTATATTTGTGGTGAGATTTGTTTATGGGTTTAGGGATAATTGTAAGAAAGACGCAACTTTAGTTCATTTGAACTATGTTTGATGGAAATTGATAATGTGTTGGGTGTCAGTAAGACATGGAAGAACATCCTTAAACACTCAAAAGTCGAAAACAATAGAGCTTTGGATTGTGAGTTGTGTGGAAGTTAGAAGATTTTGAGACAGAGAACTAACAATTTTGCCGAGTATGTGTATATTTAAAGTTATGCTTATAAAATATCTTGGTTTGTTCCAGGGAAATCATATAAAGGAAAATGGAACCTTAAAATACCCAATTTCTTCTTGAAACTTCTATAAATTAAATCGAGTTGAATTCCTTTTCTATGGTTTATTATCTGCTGATTGTTAAGGAAGTTACATGTTCGTTTCTTCTTTTGAAATTTGATAAAAGGAATGAGAATATTGAAAAAAATTGTGTAATTTTATGATCCAATTTTCAGATAGGGAATGAATTTGAATTAAAGATTACATGTTATGCTGACTGTTTGAAATATAGGTCAGTTCCTCTGACTTGAACTAACCTATCTCAGGTTAATTAATCAGGGAGCAGATAATTTATTTGTACTTAATCTCTTTAGTTATATTCTTTGAGCAATTCGAGGGACTCCCAAATCGGCTGGGAATCTGGTTTAGGCTCTAGCATATTAGATTCTGAGGAAAATGTATGAAATATGGAAGCAGTTGAATAAAAACAGAAAAGACACCCAATGACTGCATGACTTAACTTTTGCAGCAGATGTTGCAGAACTATATGGAATATGTTCATTGTTGCATTAATTCAGTGTTTTTCTCCATTCACAATTTCCTGTTGATGCCATATTTTCTTGAAATGTTTATGATTTAGTATTTAAGTATTCAAATATGACACTTTAGGAAGGTACATATATTTGTGATATAGGTACTTATCCCTCTGATATGGGGAATGGGGAATCAACCTATGGTGATCCTCATGATGATTTTCTGCATCAACCCCTTTCTTATGCAGGAAGTTCAATGGACCATGACCATCGACCTAAGCAGCAATCCACATTCATAGCCGACAATTTCAACTCTTTGGATCAGGTTTCATAATTACTTTCACATTGTCTTATTGATTTAATTTGTAGTAGATGTTGAATATTAGCATTTGGTCGCTCTTGCTTCCTCATCTGCAAGACTATGTTTACATATAAGGTGCATGTGGAGTTCTTTGAGATCATGAGGCATTATAAGTTGGAATTTAACAACTATGCAAAATAGCTGGAAGTGTTTTATAATTGGCGATCATCTGAGATATGGAAGATCCAACTTAACATAAATTGAAGCTTATGCTTTTTTCATTAAATGTGAAAATCATGTGGTTGTAATCTAGGGGTAGCTTGTTGTGAGTTTTGGATGGTAGCAAAAATTTTGGTTCCTCATATCCAGATGACTGCCTCTAAAAATGTATTTTGTATTTGTCATGAGGTTATTATTTTTCGTTCAACAAATGAAAATAGATTTTTGGTTGGTTCATGAAAGGGACTCTTTGAAGGAAGTACTTTTTTAGTTTCAAAATATATCTTTTGATATTCTAGTTAAGCATTTTTTTTTTGTCTATAAGAACCTGGTTCATTAATTGTTGAGATTATTCTCTCTTTTTCTTTTTTGTTTTTGTAGTCCATCTTTCGATATCTGTGTCCTTGGATGCCCCCTCCTCAAGCAATACTAGGTTTTAAACCCTAGTCTTCTCCCTTTGACAAGGGTAACTACCTTACCAGGAAATGATCCCATGTAGAGGAATCAACTTTTCTTTTGGGATGCAGAAGAAGCTGCCTATATCACACCTAGGATTTAGGTCATTAAATTGGGGGAAAAAACAACGATTCGGTTAATGTTATAGTGTGTGATTTAGCAGTGTAAAAGAATGCTGCCACAAGAAGGGATTGTATTAGTCTAAATAAGGTTGCATTATCCTGCAAATTTTGTTTTATTTTTTGGAATCCCATTATAGTGGTGAACAAACTGGAAATATCATGTTAATGCTGTTACAGAACTGAACTGGAGAAACAATTACTCATCCAGTAAAATGGAAAATCATTCTAGGCATTGTTAAAGTAGGTGTCAAGAATTTATTTCAGTTCAAGTTTGTTCTATTTGGCAGTAAAAAGAATTTCTAAAACTAAAATTTAGTTTGGGAGTAGGAGAGAGTACATATGGGTTTCCCGTATCACACAACATTTTGGAAGGCACATGAAGGAAACAGGCTTTTTGGTCAATGGTGCCGGAACTATATTTACAAGTTCTGTTTTACTCAAATGATGCTTCGCACATGTATAGCTGTTGATTTTAGAAGGGCCTTGAACGATTGTTCTCCGAATAAAATCTTGAGCTTGTCACCAACTAAAATGACCATGCTAGAAGCATATTAAGTAAAAAGAAAAGTAGAGGGCATCTGACCTATGCAAGGTGCATATCAATTAAAGGGAAATGTTGTCACAGTTACATGTAGGGAAGATATGTCAATAATGTTATTTGTTTATGTTTCATGTCTGCAGATTGACACTTTAGATCCATGGTGAGTGGGTTCTTAAATGTGTCTGCTTCCCATGTCATTATCATCTGTTTTTAGTGGAAAGCATTTAGTAATGAGAAGTATGGTGCACAAATTTTAGGTTATTTCTGCACTGAGAGAAGCTGGCCTTGAATCATCAAATTTAATACTTGGCATTGACTTCACAAAGAGCAACGAGTGGTCAGGTAATCTTTATATCATACAACGCATTAAACTCTAGTTATATAAATTCTAAGAAGCAGGAAAATGTGATCGCATTTTATTGATTGTAGGAAAGTATTCGTTCAACAGGAGAAGCCTTCATGCAATTGGTAACACACCAAATCCATATGAGCAAGCAATCTCTATAATTGGGCGTACTTTGTCTCCCTTTGATGAAGATAATTTGATACCTTGTTTTGGATTTGGTGATGGTTAGTGTCTGATTATAACTTCTTTTTTTTGTAACTGTGTCCTGAGTTTTCTCTTGGACTGATTGCATTTTCTTCTGCAGCATCAGCACATGATCAATATGTATTCAATTTTTATCCCGATCCCCGATATTGTCATGGTTTTGAAGAAGCTCTAGCACGATATAGAGAGATTGTTCCGTACTTAAAGTTTTCAGGTATTGACTATTTTCTCCTTCCTTTGTATTCTTTTACCATAGTAGCTTTAACAAAATTTTAAGCTGCCCAAAGTGTGTTCCTTTGCTAGAGAGATCATCATTTCATTTTCTAGACTTATCATCTAACTTCATGGCGGCTATGGTATGATTCATATTGTAAATGAATTAATAGAAAGTGAATTGTTCTTTATTCAAGAAAATATAACGCACCTAAAGAAGGATGTAATTCAGAAAAGTATTTTTTCGTTATCCAAGATCAAGAAAAGTCCATTAGTTTAACATTTCTCCCATACCCTAGAGCCAAAGCTGCCTTGCTGTTATGAAAAAAAATTTCCCAACTAGGGCTTTGTTGGTTGGTGTTATAATGCCATTGGTATAACATTTTAGTTAAAAGTGACAATTGTGAAGACGCCTTGGTGAGTTTTTTTGTGAGAATCCATATTGAGGAAATTGTGTGGGACGTTGCTTTGGGTCAAAATCTCCACGATTGGGAAGCATCCAGAGTGGGAAATTTCCTTGATTTTATTTACAAGGCAAACACTAACTTACTTTATGAAGATAAGGCCAAATGGAGATTAAATTCAGCGGGAAAAGTTGAGGTTAAGTCTTATTATAAGTCTCTTCTTTTACTTGAGTAATCGGAGGGCAAAGAAAACTTTCCTTGGAAAGAAATTTGGAAAAATTCTGCTCCTTTGAAAGTTGCTTTCTTCTCTTAGGAGGCTTGCTGGGGAGGGATCCTAACCATTGATAATCTCCACATAAGGTGGCAGATTTTGGTCAATAGATGCTATCTTTGCAAAGAGGAAGCTGAGTTCGTGTGTCACCTTCTCTTGGGTTGTTCTTTCACAAGACATTTATGGGAGAAGGCTATTAGTATGGTCGGAATCCATTGAGTGGTCACTGGTTCTATTCAAGAGAAACTATGGGCTTGGAGTGGTTTGAGAGGCTCTAAGCAAGTGAAAACGGCATATAGCTTGATCCCCCTCTGTTTTTTTTTTTTTTTTTTTGGTTATTTGGAAGGAAAGGAATAGGAGAGCCTTTGATGGGATGGAAAGTCCTTTGACCTCCATCGAGGATAGGTAGTTACATACTATTGGTTTTTGGTATAGGGGGAATTTATTTTGTAAATGATGAAGATTTTTTAGACTTTATAGAGATATTATCATGTAGATAGTTCTTTGTACTTTTTTTTTTGGGTGGCACTCCCTTGGTACCTAGGTTCTTTTCATTCATAAAAAAAAGTGACAATTCTGAATTTTGTTACAGAAACTAAGTGAAAAAAATAGTAACTTTGATAGAGTTCCTTATTTTGCGTTGTGGCCATGAGCATACCTGGATCAATTTGTGTTACCTGGATTTTGTTGTACCTTCATGGGGATCTGAGTTGTCACCTTCAGGCTTCTGGGGGAAAGGATACCATAAACCCAAATTTATGAGAAATGCAAATATTCATGAAACTTCCTCCGTCAAAATCTCTCTTACTAACATATAATCACCTGGCCGAAGGATAACTAATGTTATTATTTTGTTCTTTGTCTCTTAAACTTTTGGTAAGTTAATTTTTTTTTAACAGGGGGGCTTGACCTGAATGTTCAAAATTTTATCCCAATCTTCTATTACCCTCAATCAAATTTTATCCCAAAGTAAAAATATTTCGGACATATTTGATGACAGAAAATGTAAGTAAAATATGTGTAATAATAAAGCTGATTTATAATTCTTCAATATTATAAAGTATAATGATAACATGTACCATCAGTGCAAGTAATGATCTAGGCATGTAGATGTGTGGACTTGAGTTGGGATGCATTCATGTGTGCTTGCCTGTATGTGTGTCTCTGTGTTTCTGTATGCGAAGGATTCCATGGTATCGTGCATCTTCAACTTATATATAACTAAACATGCACCTTCTCATCAACAATGTGCGATAGCATCACGCAGCGGAAACAAGGAATCTTTCTCACTCTACAGATGCCTAGCACACCAAGGAATCCATCCCGGACCCACACAGACACTTTACACGATCTGAAATGCTCTATGCTATTCTCCAGTCCATGGCTCTTGGTACTGAGGTGTTACAGCCTCTTTAGGCAAATTTCTTACATACATCAATGGCACAAAAGCTTGAGAGAGTTCATTAGCAACCTAGATGACACCAAGAGATTGTGTTTGTCTTGACAAAGGGCGCAGTTCACATAGGCTTAGTTTTGCAGGAGTGGTGTCTAATGTATGTATTAGTATGTCTGTTTCTGTCTTCCTTTGGCAACCCCATAATAACGGAATTAGGGTGTAGAAAACACTAGGGCTCACAGTATCAAACCGAGCGAATTGTGGGTGCTTAGCTGCTTATTGGATGAGGTGATATGTGTGTCCATTGTCCAACAGTATATATTAAAGCAATGGGGACAATTTCAAACGTAGCAGTAAACATAGAATAGACATGAATAATAGATTTTATTATAAGACTTGAATAATATATTATTGTTCATAATTTTGCACGATTTTATGCATAATGTTGGCAAATGTGGCAGGATCTCATTCATTTAAAATTCACTAGGCTTCTTTGTAATGACGCTCACTTAAACAGTTTCTGTCCAACCAACTTTCTTTTGGTTAAAATTTGTAGAACTTGCTTAAGCTGAAAGAGATTTAAACTACAGGGTTTTGGTAAGTTTAGAAGGTTCTATGTTGGTTTCTATGGATACAGAGGCATGAGTTTTGATGGAAAGGACTTATTATTTGATCCTTTCTCCAAGCCGTATCAAAACAACACACATATCACCTTGATAATCTGAAAGTTCTTGACCTTTCCATAGAACTTTACTAGGTTATAAATCCACCTTACTTACTGTGGCAAAAGAGAGATTGTTAGATCAAGTGCTTGTTCAATTTACAGATTTACTGAAACTAGCCATGGCTTGAACTTGGTCACAAAACATGATTTAGCCCCTCTGCTTAAAGACTCCGAAAAGGACAGGAACCTCAACTTTATGAGTTGCCTGATAGAATGTCGTAATAAGACATTTTTTTCCTTTTTTTGGTTGTAATAAGACAGTTTTTTTTCCCTTTTTTATCTCTCACTTTGCTTTGTTTCCATTGATTAAACTTTTCTATGATAAGCTCTAATGAGATTCCAGATTAGCTTGGAAAACAAATTTCTCTGAGAAATTTCCCATATAAAGGAGATGAAGATCATATCCACTATAATTATTTTAATTTTCTTCAGAGTACAAGATATTCTGGGTCTACTGATCACTTTAAAGTATTTAAATAAATAAAACATATGGTGCATGCAAATAGTGATGTGTGCCCCACATGGCCATGTCTACTAAATTCATATTCAGATACATTTTTAATTTCAATTGTAGTTTTTCATGGGTTCAGCATGTTGTCATTCATTACTTACTCTTCAGTTAGCCTCTGTCAGTTTGCAATGTTGGGTCACCAATTTATATGTACTTTCTAATGGATGCTATATGTAGCAGCTAACCTTTTTATGGTATTCACGCTCACCTTTAAACTAAACACTTTTGTGAACTACATTTTGACTTAACAGCATGGAGTGGAGGTATGAATATGATGTTTCTTACCCTTTTTGACAGGTCCAACCTCATTTGCACCCATAATTGATGCGGCTATTGACATCGTCGAGAAAAGCAACATGCAGTATCATGTGCTCGTCATTATTGCAGATGGACAGGTTCATAAACATTTTATGTGCCATCACACTGAAACACTTCACCACCGTCCACGGATTAACTTTTTCTTGTACCTAATTTCTCTTTCTTAGGTTTAGAATGTGTATATGTTTACACAGGTTACCAGGAATCCTGATACTCCACATGGAAGGTTTAGTCCACAGGAACAAGCTACTATAAATTCCATAGTTGTGGCTAGGTAAAGAATGTCATATGTAATAATGAGTTCTAATTCTGTTGTTCTCACCGTCTTGATCTGTGGTATTTTGATAAACAGCCAGTATCCTCCATCAGTTATCTTGGTTGGGGTGGGGGATGGGCCATGGGATGCAATGAGACAATTTGATGACAACATTCCTCAGCGCTCATTTGACAACTTCCAGGTATATGATCAATATCTGAATACAGATCAATAGCATGTAGTCCAATCAATACGGTTTACTATGTATGTTAGTACACATTCCAACAAAAAATATATGGTATTAGTTCTTCAGAAAAATAAGATTGGGATAACTTGTGGTTGTTGTTATGTAATTAATTGAAATCTTTATTCGTACTATTTTTTGCCTTCTGTAGTTCGTAAATTTCACAAAGATCATGTCCGAGCACACAGGAGCATTAAAGAAGGAAGCAGCCTTTGCACTTGCTTCCCTCATGGAAATTCTATTTCAGTACAAAGCCACCCTAAGCCTTTGTTCAGTCAAGTAAGGGCCAGGAGAAGCAATCTCTTATTAATTTCTTTATTTCATTATCTCTTATTAATATTTTTATTTCATTCTGGAATATTATAAACAATGAAACCTTATACTTATGCAGTAGAGAATTAGTAGGTGGTCCACGTACTAGGCCACTTCCGCCTCCGCTTGAAGTGATTGAGCATGATAATGCAGTTAGATCAATCCCCCACATGACAAATTTCCAAACTGTTGAGCCAACAGCTCCAGCTGAACCGGTACTTTCCTTATTTAATGTTTTTCTATTTCTATTTTTTCTTACTCTAGTCTTCTGCTGAGATCAGCATATGGTTTTAAAATATTTATTGTATTGCTCAAGGTCTGCCCTATATGCTTGACAAATCCAAAGGACATGGCATTTGGATGCGGTCATATAGTAAGTGCATTTCAGTCAAGTTATCCTTGTAATTTTAATACCAGAACGTAGTTTTAAGTACGTATTTTTAGCTGCATTTGGCATCAAATTTAAAGAGGAATTCTTCTTCCTTTTTTTTTCTTCAGGAAGGATTTAAAACTTAGAATCACCATGTCTTTCATGCCCTTTATCACTTCCACTAAATCACACATGTAAAACACATGTAAAACTTAAGTTTAATTTACTTCTATTAAACCTTCAACTCTACAAATTGTTTCACTGTCTTCCTTCCGATCATTTCCAGTCAAATTTTCAATCACGCATGTGAAACACACGTGCCATCACCAAGGGTAAAATTATTCTAAAACTTGAATTAGACCTAATTTTGCCCTTGGTGATGGCACATGTGTGTTTTATGTGCGTGATTTAAGGGAAGAATTTGGCCAGAAAAATTAAATCATTTGTGAAACTTCAAGGTTGCAACAATATTTTTCCTTTTTCTTTTGTTTAGCGGGGGAGGTGGGGATGAACAGACGCTAGAGGTGGCCCATGTTGAGGTATGATCCATCCATTAAACCAATGGATATTAAAAGGATCAATTTATCAAATGATTTGAATGTTTCATTAAATTCTATCCTATCCAACGTAGAGTGGCCAACAGAAGTCTTTCAATTTCGGAATACAAATGTCTTTTTGGTCTCTCAGAGATTCTTTGGGTCCTATGTAAACTAACAAAGAGAAAATTATTGAAAATATCATTCCCCCCAGCCCCTTCCTTCAAAAAACGTAAGAAAACAAATTAGATTTGATTTGCCGCATGATGAATCTTGACGTTATGAAAATGAAAGACGGTCTGTATGTTGCATCATTCTATATGATAGGGGCATAACCTTGGTGTATGTTTGGTGTATGTAATGCACACCTTTACACTCTTTTTGGAACCAAAATGAACTCAAAATGAATTGAAAAAAGAATTCATTTATAATTGGTTTTCTTATGATAAATTATAGAATTTAATTGAGTTTTTATGTTTAGAATAAATGAAAATTTCAAAGAGAGGAGAAAGGGGGGAGGGAGAGGGGAAGAGAGTATTTTTGTTAATTTTGATAGAACTTAAAACAAGTTAATTCAATTTCATAATGAATTTATTTTAAAATGAAATCCATAGTTTTTTGTCGTTCTAAACATAAAGTATAAAATTACAAATGAATTTTATAAAATTCTTCTGTTCTAAACATACTTTTAAAACTATTTTGATTAGACTTGCTTGACAATATGTGCTCATCATAACCTTTTATATTCCTGCTGAAGACTTGCAAAGATTGTGGTGTGACCTTTGCATCATGCCCGATGTGCCGGCAGCCTATAACTACACGCTTGAGATTGTATACTTGATTTTGGGGATTTGCTTTCTCAATGTTGAATGCTGCAGACCGTAAGACTATTGGAAGTTCAAGTTCTCTGGTGCAACAGGGAATTGATCTAATGTACATAAACTTATGTGCCATTGCAAGTTCTTTGGATACGCAGATGTGAGGCTGTTATGTCCATAGCATATAAAAGTTACCTTGGTGGGCATCATCAATGATTTGAAATTTTCATTTATGTCGATGATTAGTGAATTTGTGATCCTATATCTGTTTGTTATTTGACAATCCAAATTGAATACCACTAACGGTTTGATTATTTTTTAAACTTACAAACCTAGTGGTAAGAAATAAAAGTGAGAAATCATAAAAATGAGAGAGAAATGAAAAAAAAAATTGAATGCACCTTTTCTTCTCCATTGATACAAGGAGAAGAAAAAGAAAAATAATAAGATTTTTTTCTTGATTGAAAAATAAAAAGAAAAGTTAATTTCCTTTTTTTCACCAAGCTTGTAAAAAAACACACAGAAATATAAATACACAGCATTTTTTCTCACGTTTCTCTTACAAATCACATGCCATTATTTCATTGGTTTGGTTTGCACAATTTCTTTGCTTTTTGACATCATCTTTGCATCAACAAAATGATGCATGTAACATGCAAACGTATTTTATTATTTAATTAATAGGAATTCGCAAGAGTCTTGTATCATCGCGTGTAAGAGACGTAGCAGGCTGGCTTAGTAACAGCATGTAAAAGCCCAAAATAATTTTAATAGTATTGTTCTATTTTTAATTTGAGAATGAACCTCACCCTTGACATTTGACAACAATCATATGATTCTGCAGTAGCCACAACACCCGATCTGTGACCATTTCTTCATGTTTTTTCTTCTTTTTTTCTCCTGGACAATACAAGGAATTACTGACGGTTTGCTCATAATGTTAATTTACAAAACTAAGCCAACTTTTGGCCTCACATATAAGCAACAGTTCAACAAATGCCACCCACTGTTGGAAGCTGAAATCGTATAAACAGCATATTATAAAAGATCAACCGTTGTCATACATGTCAACCTTCCAGATTACCAAAACCTGTAGAATTAAAACCAGCATCAGGCACTTCCTTGTAGAATTAACAATTGGTCTAGTAGTTTACTTTCTACCAAAATCGTAAAGAAAATAGGTCACTTCACTATTCGCTTCAATTGTTAATGTCAAGCATAATGTAGAAATCATGCTTTACATATCAATAAAAGGATATGGTAAAGACCAAGACAAGAGACTTTCTTTTAAGATTCACATCTTCAGAGAAGTTGCTTCTCCCTTCTAGTTCTCGTAGGAGAAACACATCTGTCGATTCATCCCAAAACTTATGATTGACTAGATTATTTGAAATCCTGCTTGTTCCTTACCAATTATGAAATGCTAATAATATAGAGTAAACTAGGATGATTAGTGAAGCGAAAGCAATCAACCTTGGGAGTCTTAGAAGTCCCACCGATCTAATTGCCGCTTGGCTTCAGTCATGTCTTTTTGTGCCTTCTTTCTCCGATAAAATATTGGACAATCGCGACTGTAAAGAAAATGAAGCATTTATCCAAATTAAGGGAGACCAGATAAAGGGTCCTAAGGGAGCAGTAGAACAAGAGTGGCCAACACAGCGATCAAAGAACCGCCATCTCAAATCAGGAAAAATCACAACCATGATTTGCATAAGAAAAATGGAAGAGCAAAATTCCCTTGGCATAAAGAAGCAGAAGTTTTAATCTCAGAAAGAGAAAGGAGGAGGGGCGTAAGTGGCAGTCCTAGAAGATGCATGGTCCTGCGTGGGTATTGAAGTATTGAGAGAGAGAGAGGAGGGGCATAAGAGGCAGTCCTAGAAGATGCATGGTCCTGCGTGGGTATCGAAGTATTTGGTTATGCTAGGGTGTCCAAAAACCCTTAATTGGAATGGGAGCCAACTCAAACAAAAGCGTTTTCCAAGCAATCTTTGCTCTCCAGGGAAAAAACATTAAGGGGCTTGTTTAGTTGTGGACACACTGTTGTGGAAAATGTTTTCCATTTTCCTTAACACTTTCCTCAACAATTTACACATTTTTAACATAATTTGAAAACAACACTTATTTGCTTTTCATCTTTTCAACAGAATTTGGGAAACAACATTTTCTTTTGTTTTTTCAGCTTTTCCAATATTATGTTAAAAATATAAAAAAACAAAAAATCTTGTTTTCCAAATTATGTTAAGAATGTGTAAATTGTTAAGTATTAAGGAAAACGGAAAACATTTTTCACAACTAAACGCACCCTAACATTGTCCTTTATCACAAGTATCGAGCCAAGAAATAGTAAAACCTGGTGCAGAGGACATCCTGGTGAAGAGAGCCTTGGCACTCTTGGCACTGTGTCCACAGCCTCCCAAAAAGCTCTTCTAGCTCCGATACTGAAACCATTCCATATTGAATAAAATAATCAATAATTAGGTAAAATTAAGAATCAAGAAAAGGTAGACAAGATGCCTACCTTGAGAAACTGTTTTGCAGTAAAGTTCAGCTTCTCTTCCCTTGCAATGTGAGCAGAGAGTTCGATCTGTATTGCTGGTTAAAAATTCAGCAACACGATATGATATCAGATACTAATACAGAAATAGCATTGGTCTTTTGTATCAGCTAAACAGTATAAAAATTTCAACAGGCATGCAAGACAATTCTAATATTTTTCAACACACCATTTCCCTTCAGTAAATTCCCCCAAACCGCGCACAAGAATTGTCCCTATTTCTGCCAGTAAAAAGTTACAGGCCCAAAACTTTTAACTCGATATTCAAATGTTGAGGAAGTAAGTATAAATGTCTGAATTCATTTTGAGTGCCTGACCCTTTGGACTAGAACACAGGATTCTCAAGTTTCAGTTGGTTCCACAAATGCAAATAACACCTATGCAGGATTCCAAAAAAGGAAAGACTGAAACTACAGTGAATATTCCACGGCCTAAAACCATCTTTAGACAAAACTGGCAACTAAGGAGAATTTCAAACGCACATGCCTTCCTAAAATTCTCAAACATAATTCCTGGCAAGTTCTTACAGCTTAGCACTCGGCTATTTCAGGAATGCTTAAAATTCACAGGTTTCTCTGATGTTCTTTAGAGGTAATCCAATGAAATTATTAACTTTTCTATCAATTAGAGAGAAAATCCTTACCCTTGTTCTACATTCTTTGCAATCTCAGAAAGACAGACAATGACACAGCCCATAGATCACCGTGTAGATGAAATACAAATGTTAAAGCAATGACTATAATGGATCAGTGTTGAACTAGGTCCAAATCCATCCTATACATAATAGATTAATTCTTCGTTCTTGCAAATAATGAAGGTGTGGGGAGAGGTTTCAGTTTTACTCCATATGAAGGTAATCTATCATAAATGATCACCCATCCAAGATGTTATTCATGCTTAAGAAAGATGGGCTTTTCTAACGAGACACTAACTCTGAAATACAAGCTTATCAAGAGCAAGTCACAAGCAGTGCGACTGAACTGGAGCAACAGGGAGTAATCAAGGCTCAAAGATAGCAATCAAATTATGAATCGTAAGGGCATTTTAGATTTGGAAAATTTTCCATTTGAACAGCATCTATTGGAAAAATTTCCTAAAAAGCTGAAGAGTCTTTCAAATCTGAACACGCCCTAATATTTTCCAGAGATGGGAAAAATCTTTAAAATATAAAGAATTTGGATAAATTACTGAAAGAACTTATTTATATGTTGAAACAATTTGATCCATACAAAGAAACAGAAAAGCAATCAGATCATACCTGATTAAAGCTTTGCATCCAATGCAACTGAGTTGTTTCTTGGCAAATTTCATTATGCCACTGTTTGAAGGAGTAGAGATGGAAATAGATCTTGTGTGACTTCCGTGAAGAAGTTCATTGTTAGCATTCTTCAAAATGGGCTCAAAAATTCTTAGAAGTGGCTGTAGTATTAACATTATTCCTAATAGGTAAGTGCCAGAAAGATATAGTAAATCAGTGCAGAGTACCATGAACCAAACGAACCTTGCTAATTTGATTTTCAAGGTAGTATTGTGGGTCAATTGGGATGTTATTTTCTAGCACATAGATCGGATCCTCTGACCTCTCATAAGCCTATCACCATCAACGTAATCAATTTCACACCAGAATACAATGCACCAAACAATTCTCAAGAAAAGAAAAGTAAGATCACCAGAAAGATTACCTTGGCACCTTTTGCAGCTTTTATAATGACATAAGGCACCCGATCCCCAACATTTGGAGCAGTGGCAGCATCTCGCTGTCAATTACAAAATGAACAGTTAAACATTCTTTATTTATCAACATTTTAATAAGAAATTCAGACCACAGAATAAAACTTATTTTCCTTGGAAAAAAATATGCTTGCAAAATATCATAACACGGAGGAAATCAAATAGGAGGCCTCATACTGAAACAATAATATCAGAATGTACACCAAAAGCATGATGACTATTAATAGAAAATTTAAAAGTATTGCTATGATATTACGTGCAATCGTGCATAATTCTGTCTGTACATGTGAGAGAGAGAAAGAGAGAGTTGCATAGACATTTCCGAGATTTAAAATAGGGCATAATCTCCTTGCCCTAAGCCATTTTAAGTGCCTCCACTAAACTTTGAACTTGAAAGAAGAATAATTCATTGGTTTTTAGGTATAGTATGTAGAGAAACAAACTATGTACACATGCCTGATGCAAATATGCCTTCATGCATACCACAAAATAACTGTTTTTAACATCGTAGCAGCGTATATAGTTAAATTTTTATATCTTACAATATAACGAGTATTACATAAGATAATATGAGGTAAATTGAACATTTTAGATACAAGCATTGGACCACATGAAAGATTTAATGAGCAAGTGATAAAGTAACAAATGAAGTGAACATCGAAGAAAAAAGCACCACAAACCTTGCGCATACGTTCAGCGAGTTCAACATGAGCTGCTTTAACTTCATAATCATCTCCTGTTTTAGTCAGACCCTGTCAAATTGGAGCAGGTAAAAAGTGTTCATTTTAATAGCATGACGTTACGAGTAATACCAAGCATTTTAAATTCACTTAAATGCTCTTAATCGCTGTGCAAGACAGTAAGCAAAGATCATATAAAGCACCATTCAACAGAAACTTTTTCTCACCTTAGTAATAACCAAAAGTGACAAATCCATGCGGTTCATGAGAAGATCTGAAATGGTATTCTTGACATACTGAACAGCACCAGGAATGTCTCTGTCAATTAGTATTTTGTGAAGGCACTCATTTACTAGGTTTTTTACCAGTAAACAATTATCTCTTCGAACTGTTTCAATGCCTATCCAAGATAGATCATGAACTTTAGAAGCAAATCTAACAGCACATACAGAAACGGTCAGATGATTGAGAGATCCCAACATTTACCTTTAGTATCCATTTTGTCAAACTTTTCTGGATTTGTCCAGAACAAGCCAGCATATCTCTTCTTGCTAATCAACAGATATGGATAATAAACCTTCTCAAACTCTAGTTTGATGGGCTTCATACCCATAAACAAATGAAAAAAGAAAAAAAGAAAAGCTACATTAATTACAAAGATTTTCAATGAAGAGGTACATAAATATATTTTCAAGTTACAAGATAGCAATTTCATAGACAAAATCTATGACATGCATTCCACCTAAAAAGTTGTATCCTTTTCTTTAGTCCTTGAATTGCAGCCTGTGAAGGCCCCCTCTTGTTTAAGAAAGCCCGAACTCCCTCCCCTCCCCTCCCCCCGTCCCCTCCGGGGAAAAAAATGCACGTAAGATGTCAAGAATTCATTCTGAAACCTCTTGTTCAGAATAAATAAAAAGAAAAGCACTCACTTTTTTGAAAGTTCCACTAATATATTCTGCAGCCTCTCTTCCCAAGTTCATTGTTGCTTCTACATCAGTTGCACCAAATTGTACCATAACTGAATCTGTGTCCCCGTATATAACCTGATAGTAACTTTGTCAGTCCATGCTTTAATATAATATGAAGCAATACTATCAAAGTATAGTGAACAAATATAAATACATGTGTATATATAAGGAGAACAAGTATCAATGTGATTGAAAATATATAATAAACTCAAATGAGTAGAATGAAATACTAAAGAAAAGAGAAACACTATATCCATATGTATACTGAATAATTTTTTTCTGATAACTAAAGTTCTATAAATAAAGCAACAAGGGGTGCAACCCATGAGAATAAATTGATCACTGTGTGCTCCAAATGCAAGCTTGAAATCTCCAGATAGATTGAAATAAATAACTTAAGGGAAAGATACTTCATTAGAAGATAGCAAAGCAATGGAACAAAGCCCAAATAGAATATCTGCCCGTAAAAAATGAAAAAAACCAAAAAGCCAAATGAAAATGGAACTAGCATGTGCCAGCAAAGAACAGTCCTTAGATGGGAAAAAAGTCAAGACTAAATGGTATGTAAGGGAGAAGAATCCATTTCAGACTTAGAAGCAGCATTTGAAAGTTCAAAAATTAAAAGAAAATAACCATACTTTCTTCCTCCCACTTATAAAGACAGGTTAAAAGGAAACTCTAGGAAATGAGACAAGTCTATGATGTCCAGATCAAAGCTATTACGAAAAGGGATCACTGTGTTATATGGCGTAAGTGCAGGAATGCAGTGCCACTTACACAGATGTGGTATACTAGCGTTATCCTTATACCATTGCCACCTTCAGGTTGCTCAAGAAGGAAGTGAAACATGATAGAGCAGTATAACAATCGAATCCTACAATTGTAGCCTCTTTTTGCACAACAACTTCCATATCTCATATAGTTTTAAAAATGCTAAATTCTATGTTGCCTGTCTAAGGACGGGGGAATAAAGAGAACTTGTAGATTCCAAAATTTATTTTTCAAAATGAAAGTAAGTCAGCCACATCGCACAATCCAAATTCTTATTCAGTTATTCACTAGGTAATAGCAACCTGTGATTCCAATATTCCCTTCTTTGGATTGTAGTGGTGGTTACGTTATTCTAGATCCCATAAATTTTCTCAATTTCACTGAACAAGTTCTTTATTGTTAGATAATCCTCTCAAGAGGACAATCAGAGTAACACAGCTCCTTCCAATGCACTCACAAGAATGACACCCTTTAGAAAGAGTAATAGCCCATTCAGTTTGCGCAAGGAATAGAGTAGTGTTAAGACTCTAAAATGAAGCTTGAGTTAGATTGAGGAGATGAAGTGATGGTATTTTCGTTGGTAGAATATGTTTTCTTGTGTTTAATTGAAAGGAATAGTATTCCCATTTTAAACTTGGCAATCCTATACCTTGAATTGGACATAAGACAACATACTCTACCAACAAAAATACAACACTTTCCCCCTCAAGCTTCATTTTTAGAGTATTAATCCTATTTCACTCCTTGTGCAAACCAAACAGGGTAGTGGAATGAGATTAATTATAGCACGATCTATTGACTAGTGACAAGCCCTATTTCAAGCCAGTGCTATCCCACTAGCTGGATAATGTGATAACTTGGTCTTTCATTTAACTTCTACCCAAAAAAAGATATCAAATTCAAATTAGTAATGATCTCCAACATGCCTACCACGTTTCCTTTCTCTGGCACATCTTTCTCTTACTTTCAATCTCCTAACCACCCATATCAACTATCACAGGACATTTAATTTAGATTTTCTATCTTATTTGACATATTTTATTGCTTTTCATGTGCATTCCATACGCACCACAACTGATAACTAATCATTTGAAGATTTACTTTGTGACAAGTTTTTATCCTTTAGTTGGCAATGTTGTGACAAGAACTTTCTTCCCATTCAACATCTAGGACTCCCATCTAAACTAATATACATGCGAGTATAGATTAGGTAAGCAACAAAGAAAACAGGGTCAAGGCACAGACAGCAACTGCTCTACTATTGATTAACATATTTAGATAAACAATAAAAGCATATGATCTACAATCACCATCAATGATTGTAAATCATTTACAGAGAATAATGCAATACTTCTAGGGCATAGTGATCCATGGACACATACGAGTGGTCACAACAACGAGATGACAAGTTGGCCCACATAGATATGTGCATGGTCAGTAATAGATGAACGATTCGAGACCTATCAATCACACGAATTATAAACAGAATGAAAAGAAGACAAAATTTACCCAGGTTCACCCCAGAATAGAGCTACGTCCTGCTAGAAGTTTCTTATTATCAACCTCACAAATCTCTCGTTCCGCTATATGCTCAATACATAAAGAGTATTTATAAGCAACTTAAGACGTCCTAATTAGAATCTAATTAAGATTTCCGCCCTACTGCAGAACTACAGTTATTCATGGGCCCAAGCCCAAACCGCCAAGCAAAAAACCCGACCCAACTCACCGGGGAGCGAGACCCCATGTTCGTCTGGGTTTTACAGATCTGATCCCGTGAAGTATGCACCAACTCTAACAATATATACCCATATATCTGAAATGGGTTATGCCACAGCAACACTATATAAAGAAAATATGAACCGTATCTAGGGGTGCAACTATGTGGATACGCAATGCCTTTTGACTGAAGCTGGTATAAAATTTGGAAAAATCATCCTTCACCTATATTTAAAGTAATCACTCATTTTATACCAAAAAGTCCAAATGTCATACCTCAGCATTGTGTTTGTACCCTCCTAGTGTTGTAAATTTATCTTCCACGAGTTTTTTGGTGTGTTCAATCATTTGTCGACCTTTACAAGGAGACCAACTCATTAGATCAAACAGCAATAGAAAAGTACCTAACTTGTCACTGCTCATACAGGAAACTCCAAGCTTGTGCAATAATAATAGTAAGAAATGCTTTTTGTCAGAATACCATAGCTCGTAACACTTGAAGATATCTCTATGCATGGTAACTGGCCAACCGTAGCTCCTGTAAACCCATATACAGAATTTGCACTTATCTGAAACAGCAATAGACATCATACTGATCAAACCAATGACAGAATATCAAGGAACAACGTAAGTTATATCTCTGAAGTTGCAAATTACAAAAGGAAGATAAGGTAATAGTGACAAGTTTACCTTCAAGGCCAGCTGTCTACCATCTAGAACAGCCTTCTCAAGTGGATCCTTTGCTTCCTAAAATAAAATAAAATGAAATAACTACAATTTACAATTGTAATAGGCCTACAACAAACAAAGGAATAAATGAATTACCAAATTGCTGACAGCATGGTATAGAATTAATAACAACATCCAGCAGATCCCCTGCAGAAACATAAAGTAATTACCTTCAAATCCGCTTTTGCTCTTCTACGAGCAGCTAATAGCTCTTCAAGAATTTCTGGAAGTATTCCCTGAAATATATGTTACAACATTCTTATTAGTTAAAAAAAAAGATATGAGGTAGATTAAAAAGAACTTCCGTTTATGAGAGAAAAAAATTAATCATAATAACCTTCTGCAAATTTGATTTAACAAACGTTTCACCAGATGGAGTTTTGTTGACACATTCAGGTGGGAGATTGAGTTTCCGAGCATCTTCAGATGTCACCTTTATAGATACCATTAAAGATAAGAATATGCCAAGAAAAACAAACCTCAGTCACAACTAAATATCACGCTCAACTGTTATTCAGACAAAAAATAAATAAATAAACTGCAGCAATAAAAACATGGGGAAAGTACAAATACCTCCCTTGTGATTAGGGCTATATCAAATTACCTCATGTGGTTTAAAATGTTAAAGTTGAGTGTCATATGTGTTGCTTTTATAACACATTTAGGTCTAAACCTGTTGATAGTTCTAATTAGGTTTATGTTGAGAGTCCTAATTAGATTTCTTATTATGTGTCATAATAGGTTTTTTAATCTTATTTAGTTTGTCCCCTAGTCCTATTAGGTTTGATATTCATATTTCTATATATAAGACTGTTGAATTGTATTCAAATCATATAAATCAATAATACATAATTCTTTTCAATTCTTCTTTTTTATAAGTGAATAAATATATAAAAAAGAAAAGCGCATAAGGGAGTGCAACCAGGAGGGAGACTCAACAAAAGCTACTATATCTAATTCATTTACAAAAGAATTTCCTATGACTCAAAAATTGAGAGCATTGAACCACCTTTCCCTAATTACAAATAAAGGTCTCTCAACCCCATCAAAAACTCTACGATTCCTCTCAATCCAAACTAACCAAAAGATAGAGAAGGGAATCATTGATTAAGCTTTCTTAATTAACATGGTATTAGAGCTTATAGTTTGGGATCTTGATGGTGATATGAGATAAACACCATTATATATATATATATAGAGAGAGAGAGAGAGAGTTAAGAATCTGGTTTTTTAGTTTCTGTTTTTTATTTTTCCAGCAATTTTTCCGGCGTTTATATGGTGTCTTCTTTTCCAGCACTGTTTTTTTGGGTGAGTTTCTTCTGTGTTTTTGTTTCTCGGTTTCTGTTGGAGAAAAATGAAGAAGAAAAGATGAAAAAAAAAAAAAACAGTATTAAAAAAAAGGAGAAAAAGAATATCCGTTATGTGTTCTTGTGTTTCCTTTTCAAGAAGAAGAAGAAGAGTTCTTGACCATTCCTGAAGAAGAGTTCCCCACCCCAATGTTGATCATGTTGATGTTGTTGACCCGATCCTATCTGTGTTGATGTTGTATCCCCTTGACTCATTGATTGCAGCTCAAGTCAAAGTCAAAGTTAGAAAAAACAAATGAAAAAAAGTCAAGTCTTGTTGATTTGGTGTTCTCGGATCTTGTCTCGTTAGGTGGTCCTGATGTAGTGATCTAACTGTTTGTCATGTGTATGAAACCTCAACTTGTTCACATGGGTTATTATAATTTATGGGTTTGAGTTCATTTGTTTCATAATGGATCGGGTTTGTTATTGGTATGGGTTTCTTTATAACAAGTTGGTGCATGAGTATGCTCTAACTTGAGGGGGTGTTGAGAGTTCTAATTAGGTTTATGTTGAGAGACCTAATTAGGTTTCCCATTATGTATCCTAGTATGTTTCTTAGTTCTATTTAGTTTGTCTCCTAGTCCTACTGGGTTTGATATTTATAAGTCTATATATATAAAACTGTTGAATTGTATTCAGATAATATAAATCAATAATACATAATTCTTTTCAATTCTTCTTGTTAACAAAAACATTTAAAATTTTATTTTTTTCAAATTTACTCTCAATTAAGAAATAAGAAAGTTAATATTTTCTTTTTAGTTTACAAATCCAAGCTTAATTAAGAAATTAAGTAAAAAAATATTTTTATTTACAAATTTAATAAAGGAAAAAGTTAAGAAATATTTGTATTTTAAGAAATTGCCTTTTAAATTAAAAAAATAATAATTAATATCCTTGCATGGCCACACCAAAGAAATACATGTATCTTAATTAAGGGTAAAAATGAAAATGCAACAAAAATTTAACGAAGTTAGACTTAAGGATCTAAAAAAAGATCCACATAATACTCAATTGTAATGTTTTAAACTATAGGAGCTGATTTTGAAAACACCTAACCACAAGGGGTGTATTTATACTTTCCCCTAAAAACAATGATCAGAAGAATTACTAGAGTGCAGTAGCATAAATTATATGCCATCATAATCGAGGGATACAGAGATGCGAAATCTAATGTTGCAATCGGCTTTTCATAGAATCCTGCCTTGGCCTCCAAAACCTGAACTTTCAAAGATCCACATGTCAAAGGGCACATGCTTTTTAAAACCAATACTAGTTAGCATTTACCATACGAAGACATTTCAACTGTAAAAGATAAGGGAAGGGAGGAGAGGGGGAAAGCACAGAAACTTGTAAATCATGAACTTACAGTTGCGCCTTCATATGTTCCTTGTTCAGATCCTGCCTGTTTGACATTTGGAATAACCAGGTTCTTCTGTTTAGCCTTCCTAAGAAGTTGAGATAGCACCTAGTGGAGGTTTAAAATGATGCTAGATGTCAGCTACTAAGCTTAGCACACATATCTTTTTTATCAGTAAAAAGGCAAAAGAAACACTGTAAGCCATAAGCCGCCAAGGTGGGTGCCAACCTATATACAGCAGGATATCAATTACAAGACCAAAAAAAAATATGAAATCTTAACTTCATCCTCATTTACAAAATTCTACTCCAAAAAACAACAAATAATTGGCAAACACATACTAACCTTGATGCTTTGCCCTCTGGAAAGAAGAAAAGAGATAGGCACCCCTGTGACACGAGCCATTTCCACATAGTTGTAAACGAACATCAGCTTGTCCAAAAGCCTCTGTGGGAGATAAGCATCCTGCAACTCAGAAAAGAGGCTGTTAATTGATTTACACATGATCTGCATATAATGTTTCTACAATGCTTTCATATCAAGTAATGCAAAATGAATTAATCCTCGTTAAAAGCAGTGCAAGTCTAAGTTGATGTCAGAGGCCCTTAAAAGATAGCACACCAAGGCTATGATTGGCAGGGGATATGTGTATGTCTGTGTGTGTGTGTGAGAGAGAGAGAGAGAGAGAAATGAAAAGAAAAGAAAATATTGATCTTTCCACCATGAGTTTGGTAGAGAGGTAGAAAAATGGAAGGAAAGAAGAAAAGACAAAAAAAAATACACTACCTTATTTTACTTGCCACTACCTAATCCTCCCAAATTGGAAGGATTGTGAAAAAACCTCAATCCAATACATTACTTCCTTTTTTTTCTCATTTTTCTCCCCTACTAATCATAGCCTAAAGTTCAACTGAAGTCAGAAAATCTACACAAAAAAGAGCTCTTTTTCAATTATTCTCCAAAAATGACCATGGTGTGCTCTTAACCCACTTCAAGGACAATGACCATCATAGGTTTTCGTGTATTATTATATTAATGGAAGTTATGACATGATGGCTTCAAATATTATTAGCACAGAAGGCACATTTGTAATCCAAATAACTAAAATAACCGATTTGGTAATTATAATTAATGCTATCGAAATCTCGCTGCCAACACTTTTTACTTTTTTCTAATTCCTTTTGGAAAAGACATCTGGACTAGTTCTTCCTGTTGAGAGTCCTAATTAGGTTTACGTTGAGAGTCCTAATTAGGTTTCCTATTATGTGTCATAGTAGGTTTCCTAAATCTTATCTATTTTATATCTATCTTATCTGGTTATGTTTCTTAGTCATATTAGGTTTGATATTCATAAGTCTATATATATAACTATTGAATTGTATTCAAAAAATCAATAATACATAATTCTTTTCAATTCTTCTTGTTAACATGGTATCAGAGCAATTTGTTCCCTAAAATGCTACACAAATTTTTTTTAAGAAGAGAAAAGAGATCTGCAACAGCCAAAGCCGTACAACAATCGTCATCATCAACAGCCAAAGCTGTACAACAAATCGTCATCATCCTCACCACCTGCAACCTATTTTCTGGCCTTCTTCCCTGGCCAGAAATCCATCATCTCTGTCGTCAACATCCTGCAACAGCAACGCGACACCTGCAGAACATAACTTTCCGACGCAATTCCTTCTCCGGTAGCTGATTCGGACGCCACGTCGTCATCGGACACCATCACCGGGGTCGCCCTGCTCCAACGACAAAACACCTGGCTCCAGCACCCAATCCAGCCACATCTAACCGTCCGTTTATTTGCAACAAATCTGACCGTCTGATCTGTTCCCAGATCTAGATCTGCCATGTTTGGTTAATTGGATAAAGAGAAAACTATCTTGTTTGGTTACTTGGATTTCATCTGTTTGGATACATGGTTATAATCTGTTTGGTTACATGGTTATAATATGTTTGGTTACTGGAAATTCCAAAGCCTTCATCGCTTCATCTGTTTTGGCCTTCATAACCAACTATACCTCTGGCCTTTATCGCCAATTTTTTCTTTCCTCTAATCTTGCCTTCTTTGGCCTTCATAGCCAACTATACATCTGGCCTTTATCACCAACTTTTTCTTCCCTCTAATCTTGCCTTCTTTGGCCTTCATAGCCAACTATACCTTTGGCCTTTATCGCCAATTTTTTCTTCCCTCTAAACTTGCCTTCTTCTCTATCATTAACCCACCATGGTTGAAAACACCATTCAAGCAGCGTACAGGCTGAATGGGAAGAATTATCTGATGTGGTCCCAATTTATCCGCACGTATTTGAAGGGAAAGGGAAAAATAAATCATCTTCTGGGCACAGAACCGAAGGAGGGAGATCCCAAATTTGCAGCGTTGGATGAAGCAGATTCCATGATTATGTCTTGGTTATGGAATTCCATGACTCCTGAAATCAACGACACCTGCATGTTCCTATCCACGGCGAAGGAAATTTGGGATGCTGTTCGACAGACGTGAAGACGGATGGAAAGGTATATCTGGACTTACATGCAAGCTGGGAATAGAGGATGCATATTCACCAGCTTGAGGGGGAGTGTTGAGAGTCCTAATTAGGTTGTTGAGAGTCCTAATTAGGTTTATATTGAGAGTCCTAATTAGATTTCCTATTATGTGTCATAGTAGGTTTCCTAAATCTTATCTATCTTATCTAGTTATGTCTCTTAGTCCTATTAGGTTTGATATTCATAAGTCTATATATATGACTGTTGAATTGTATTCAAAAAATCAATAATATATAATTCTTTTTAATTCTTTTTGTTAACACTTCCTTTAGTTGCTTCCCATCACGCTATGATAAAGAACAAAGCAAAAATCACATGAAAGTGGTAGCAAAAACAATATCAACATCTCACATTTGCTACAACGACATTCAAATCTGGAACTGACAAGATACGAATAAACCAAAGCAAAAGGAGCAGCCACCCCAGATACATAAGTTTTTGGAAGAACATTGTTGACTCAGTACCACCAATCAACTAAGAATCTGTCTAGGTGATTTTTGTCACACATATCTTCTAAACCATGTTTACTGATTAATTGTAGAAAGATGACTAAAAGCCTCCCACATAGATGAAATATAATATGTTACCAACTGTTAGGAAACGTAGTAGAAGCTTAACTTTTATTTTACATGTTCAGAGAAACTCACAAGATCCACAAGTTAAAGTCATAATATAAGAATACAAAGAAAAAGAGCACAACTGTTACTCAATCACTGAATTATAAGCCAGATGGTTATTTCAAGTAAGCTTAACGGTACTTTATCAGAAATACTTGTCAATCAGAAAGATTTTACTGGGTCATTTCATGATGGATCTGAAATGAGGTAACCAGGACCTTGACTAAATATGATATGAACTGATAGTGAAAGACTGTATGACCAGACTGACATGCGCTAGCAAAAACGTTTTAAGGGGAAAAAGGGAACCAAAAACATTCAATGTTAAACGGGAAATAGTTCAGAAAGAATTTTGTGGAGGTAAGAATTCTAGCATCTTAAATGTTGCATCGATCAACCTTTTAACCAAATGTTATAAATGCAATACATGAATGTGATACTCAATTAGGTACTAGAAGCGAATTAGCCATTTCTACAAGTTTTGTACAATGCAAGAAGTGACAATAAAGAGCAATCCAAGATAACTTGAAACCAAAATTTGCACCTTCAAACAATAAACAGCAAGCCGCCTCCTAGTTTCTGCATTCCCATTCTGAAGATCAGATATTATTGAATGGTGGACATCCTCTTTCTGCACATGACAAAATCGTTTCAGCAACAATACACCACCTAACATGAGATAGTTCTTTGAGAAAAGGAAAGAAAGGGCAAAAGAAACCAAGAAAAAGTGAGAGGATAAACAGCCTAGCGGCTGATATTCATGGGAGATCTATTGAAAAGTTTGAAGTTTGAACACTGTAGACAGACAAAAGGGGGAAAAGAGGGAAAAAAAAATATGCACAAGTAACACAGTTAATGGGCACTAGAAGACCAGCGACCATTTAATTGTTTTCCAAATTAATGTGTGCCTTCACAACCTAATACGTAAGAACAACCAACAATGAAAATTCTAGCAAAGATTTGGGCAGAAAAAATTAACAGAAATAAAATTACACAGACAAAAGACTTGGGTGCAACCATAGGTTGGAAAATAGCAGTTACATTTACAAAGGGGGTGGAGGTTGGTGAATTTGAGACAGGGTGCAATACTGCTGGAGCTAATGTGAAGCATTCAGGACATTTCAAGTGGGACTGTCTCATGGGCTGCTTGTAATAATTACGCAACCAACCGAAACAGCTGCAGCAATAGTGCCTTTAAGAAAATACTTGCAAGTCACTATTCACATCCCATAAGCACATTCAAATATGTTGGAATCTCTCCAAATGTTCCCAAAATTCCAATTGAAATACTAAAGAAGCTAATAAGAACCAGAAGAAACCAAAGTTGCAAATACTTTAGGACCATGCAGTTAGGATTGTATCCGCATCACCCTTTCAAAGGCCAAGCTTTGGCAGAACCCCCTCCCCTCCCAACACAATACTGAAGAGAAAACCTCAACCTCAGCTCTTGAAGAAAATACACAGGCTCAAATTGTACAAATTGTTCCTGGCTGTATATGTTGATAGTTAACAAAAGCCAATGAAAATCGGAAGATACATGACGCAATGTCAATATGGGATACTAAATTTTACCTGCTCAGAAAGAAAGTGTGCTGAAACAGAATTCAACGAATAAGAACTTAATTTATAATCCCTTTGCATCACCTACAACAGGCAAGAGAAAAGAAAATGACATGTCTATTACTAATTGAATGGACTAGCATCTCATACACCCAATACCAATTCATTCAAGCAAAAGCACTCTATGGACAAAAACCTGAAGTAAATCAAACTGAACTCTCCCTTCCACTGAAACTTCTTTACTTTCCCTTGTCCCATATTGTCTGTAATACAATCAAGCATTAATAAGCCAAATGCTTTAATGAGAGCATTAGAAAGAGATGAAAAATAACTCTACCTGAGATTTTTTTTTTTAAATTAAAATCATTAAATGGATGTGGATATTATCTACTATGAGAGGCTAAACATTTGAACCAATCATTTTGAGCAAACCATATCATAATTCTAAATTCAACTAGATCCTAATATACTTACCTGGAAAAGTAACATAGCAAATAAAGCAAAAGTTCTAACAGAAAATACAGGTCACCAAATTATGGCAGTGATTGATTAAGAATAAAAGTAAAAGTATACATTACCTTGAAGAAAATGTTGTATCTTTGACACGAACCCTGCTGTTCCTGATACGACCAAGTAAAGGAAATTCAGCTATTCCCAAGGTCTCAGCTCTCTGTAAATCATAAAACAGCATGTTAAACTAGTTCAACAGTACACATTGTCATGAACACAAAGGGTTAGTATATTTAACTCAAATATGAAAAAAAAAAAAAAAAAAAACACACACACACATAATAATGAAACAATCAGAGAACTTTCTACTGTGACAAATAAGTGGGAAGTTCAAGATTACAAATACCTCAATCAGATATGGTAAATCAAATTTGCAGATGTTATATCCAATTATAATATCAGGGTCCACTTCACAGATAAAATCCTGCAAGAAAAACCTGTTCATTACACAATCACATAGGCAAAAGAAAGGCAGTTTGCCCCTGTATGAGATAATTACACTCTTCAAATAGAAAACGTCTAAGAAAACATGGAAACTGATATACCATTAGTCAGTGACCCATTATTGTTGTTAAAATTGAGCAAAATGTCGTACAAGGTTAGCACTTTTCAGGAAATTAAAGTGATGATTGATGGGAAACTGATTAAAGAAACTTTTTTGATAAGGGGAACTGATCAAAGAATTGATAAGGACTGTTAGACTATGTGGTTGAGGCAATTCAAAACAACCATTGTTCAAATCAAAAGCATTGCATGAATTCCTAAAAGTGATCTTATCTTATCCACAGTGATGATGGAGTTCTAAGAGGACTTGCACATTCTATGAGTTACAACCCTCCTACAGCTTGAACCCAGACCTTTTTGGCTCTTCTTTCTAAAGGGGTTGAGGTTCACCTGGCTGGAAAGACCGTTACATTTAGAACATGTTGACATCCTCTTTGCAGTTTTTCTTTGTTTTGATTCCTATTCTAGATAGACTGTGCATACCTTAAATGGAATCATTTCAAACACATAGTAAACATCATTACATTTTCCTTTTATAAAGGAGGAAAGAAGAAAAAGAAATAAAAGGGAGCAAGTATATGGATAATGACAAAGTCGAATTTTAAAATAAAAAAGTTAATAATTCAAACAATCATAACTTCAGTTAATCTAAGATTAGACAATAGCTAATAAAAATGTTTAATCAACGAGAGTTAAAAGAGCATGCCAATACCATTAACTCCAAGAACCCATCCATAACAAGGGAAGATTAAATGAAACATTGCTTCTAAGATGAATTAGAAATCAGTAAAATAGTGACATGCATTAAGGTGGTCGTCCAGTCACTGGATACAGGATAAATACAAGAAGCAATTTATAAGACAGCTACAATGTTGACCATATTTATCTAAAAAAAGTTAACATTCAAGAAAAATGACTCAAAATAGCTCGACAAACCAAAAACTGATACTAAATGAGAAAGTCTTAATACAACTTCCTCAAGCAATAACGAGCATTAATTGCAACAGAAAAAAGAAGTAAGGTTTTTTAAGTTGAAAGCACCACGAAAACAGAAAGAGCACTGGTTGAGAAGATAGGAAAAGTCATCATTACTCTAACTATTAACTAGAAAACATGAACCCAGTTGGAGTTGCATGACAAATAGGATTCATATAAAATACCTTAGATAATTTGGATATAAGGAAAGTTTACTTGACTATTGTATATTTCTTCCTTGTTAAATTTTCTCCAATTTCTAGTGTAGCAACAATTCTTTATATTCTTCTTCTTCTTTTTTTTTTTTTTTTGATAAGTAGGTGTAGCAACAATTATTTCATTTAAAGACCCATAAAATTAATGTTATCATACAAAAAGGAAGAAGAAACATAGAGAAAGAAGTCAATGATTCAGCAAGCTCCCTTCTGAATCTCTCATATGGGTTAAACAGATTATTAAGAAATACGTCATTCTCTTATGTTGTGATTCTGTTAATGATTTTAGTTCAAACACATGCCACAAAAGTGAGAAAACAAACTTACGTAGAGTAAAAAGAGAAATAAGTTAAATAAAAAAACTGAATACCCGCCAAGCTAGCAAGACTTCTCTTTCTGTATCAAAAGACATCACATCTACACCAACAATCGGAGAACATGACTTAAGGGTCATGACATTACGCACATACGGGTGGTCCTCTCCCTGCAAAGTAACTAGATTGGCCACCTAGAAAGCAATGAAAACTTTCCCTTCAGAAACAGTGAAACAAAAGTACTACCATTTGGAAACACAATTAGTTTACTGACATATATCAGAGTGATAACAGGAAAGTAGAAACAACCTGGATAACAGGATCATGCTTAGGCTCAGGAAAATAACCTTTACGACCAGCACACTCGATGTCAAAACTCAATATGCGAAATGGAGCCATTTTTGAGTACTCCCCTTCTGGGGCATGGCTGATCAATTCTGAATACCTAGAATAGATGTTAAGGAAACAATTTACCAAGATGATTAAGAATCTAATGTGAACAAAAGATAACTCTTCTCTAAAGAGGCCTTAAAGGCAGCCCACACATGAGGATACAGGCAATCAAACTCCAATTGGCAGTAGGACAAATTCTTTGCTGTCTTCTTATATTTTCCAGCAGGTATTTCAATCCAATTGCCACCAACGATGTTGCAATCAATCATGAAACGAAGAGCAAAAAGAACATTGCTTTCGTATGTCATGAAACTCTTCATACCAAAACCATCAATCTGTATGCCTCTATCAAGAATGCCTACCAATTGTTGGAAACCGTTGACAGAAAATTAATGAAGCATATAAAGAGCAGGTAAGCATGTATCTTTTTCATAAGAAACCGTATATTTCAAATAAGGGGAAAAAACTGATATCAGCATGTAAACTATATCAAGAAAAGAAAAGATTGTTAGAGCCTATAAATTACATGAAACTGAAATAAATTACAACTACAAAAATAAAACAGTAAAAGAATAACCATGTAAATAAAACAGCATTTCCAAGAACATAAGCGACTAAAACAATAAAGATCAGGATTTTTACCACGACAGCTAGCCACCATTGTTGGCAATGCAACTACAATCTTGAGGAAAGGTTGAGAATTTTGCTGCTGGTAATACATAATGCTCCTTTTCTGCACCATTTTGATATGCCGGACAAATTTTGGTACCTTGCTGTTTCTGTTCGCCTCCCTCATCCTTCCCTAAAGCAGAACCAACATAACAAGCATAACTAAGGCATGGGGGAAACTGGTACAAAGGAAATAGACATCCTGATCAAGTGGTAAAACTAAATACCTCAAGAATTTGATGAAAACGGGAGATATCATCAGGGCCCATTCCAGGGGGGCAAGCAATATAGAAATATGGCTCAAATCCATGAACAATGCAACAAACACTATGTCCTAACAAATCACCAAAATAAAAGATCAATAGACTTACAAACGGCATAGTTTTAAGAAGGAATCCAGTTTACCATTTCCTTTTCAAGAAATTAATGGTTTAAAGAGATACTCCTTACGGATGATGATGAACTTGTAAAGATTCTTTATAATAATATATTAACATAAAGCAATTAACCCATTCTGGCTTTCTGCATAACCAGGGGTTAAATTTAAAATTGTTTTACTATACAAACTTTAGGCCCTAACTGTGAATTATACCAATAACTACCAGTTTATTACTATATCCTAAAGGCTTTGAACAGAAACTGAGAACAATTGCTAAGCTGTCAAAGGCAAAACAATGAAGTTGGTAACTTCAGGTGTCAATAGCAAAACAAATCAATGTCCACGATGAAGAGTATCTATCAGTGCATTACCACACCATATCAGATTACAGATGGTAGCTTCAAATCTAAAACCAGTTAGCTAAACTGGGCAAAACCAAATTCAAAGAGGTTAAATTTAGAAAGTAATTATTGGGGGGATACATAAGTTTCCATGATGAACGCAAGAAAAATGGAACCAATCAATTATAATTTCCCAAGAAAAAAGTTGATCAATCCAGACTTGGTGATTCAGACACAGGACCATCAAAAAGGTCACCCGTTAATCAATTAAGCCAAGCATCATAAAACATGAATAAAACAAAGTAGTGTGACATTTTCTTAACATATCTTGAGTTTTATCCACAATCAAACATTATACATAGCCAAAAATTAAACACTAGAAACACGACTACCTTCCCCTCAAATTAAAAACGAATATCAAACTTTGACATCTTTGGTGGCATTGCTTCATGGTCTAAGAAACCAAACATCATCATAACCAAAATTATACCAAAAGTTAATAGAACAAACAAGAACTAACCTTCTCGTGTAACCCCAAAAATCCTGATAATGGCGGCGGGCCCAGACGAATCAGGTATAAGTTCCTTGTGACTCTCCCCAATCATATAATCAATCTCCAATTGCTGGAAAACTAAAGCCGATAAAAACAAAACAACCAAAATTAATACCGATTTCCACAAAGAAAAGAAAGAAAAAAAGCCTGATAATCCAGGATAGCAAGGTCCACCATAAGAGCAGAAATGGTAGTGTCCAGTACTTACTGATGCTCCGGGAGTGGGAGAGGTAAGCGGAGGAGAGGGGAGGACGGGTCCACTTGGACGGGCGGGAAGCGAGGGCCTCTCGCTCCTCGATGTCGCGGAGGATGAGGGATTCCTCGTCCTCCTCCACGAAGAGGAGGGTTTCGTCTAAGAACACCTCCTCATCCACGAACTCGTCTTCTAGGTTTGCCGCTAATGTTGACGGTGTTGCTGTAGCTTGGTGCTTTGCTGCCGGTGAGGACCGGTGGGAGTGGGGAGGTGGCCGTTTTCTCGGGTTGCCGTTGTTGTTCATGTTTTCTGTGAGCTTTAAGTGAGAGAAAGAGATATTTGAGAGGGGGAGAGAGGAGAGAGAAACAAAGAAGAGAGGGAAGCAAGGGTGAAATTCCCGCCAGTTTTAAGGGTGGATATATAGTGGTTTCCTAGGTCACGTGGGATCAAGTGGCCCTTGTTTGGTACGGATGGGATGAGAGGGGTTTAATCCCAATCCTCCCCAGACCTTTATTTTTCACCTTGGGGGATGGAAGGGGAGAGGATTATGTGTTATTGTTATATATTATGTAATTCTGATTTTATTTCTTTTAATAGTTCAAATTTTATAAGGAGTGACATATTTGTAATATGACATAAAAAGTTGTCTATTCCCTTCTTCTCGTTTTTTTAAAGAAAAACTCTCAAACAAGAGGAAGATATTTTACTCGCCCGGAACCTCCCATTATTTTTCAAACATCCAAATAAGAGTAGGGTGACAACCTTACCTTTTTCCCTTCCCCTCCCCTCCCCTCTCGTATCTTCCAAACTCTCAAACACACTATTAGTCTCTTAGTTCTCATAAGGCTCTGGGGTGGGGATGGTAATTTTGGATACGATATGCGAACAAGACACAAACACGACACGAAATAAACGAGTTTGGCTTGATCTTAATTGTGTTTGTGTCTTAATCATGTTAACACGATTATGTCGACATAATCGTGTCGTGTCATGTTGACATAATCGACATTATAATAAAAAATAATTGTGTTGTGTTGCGAGTTGACCCACTAACCTCAAAATGGCCCGCAAATGACATGGTTAATTATTGTGTTAAATTGACACGATTAAGATCAAAATAATTTAAATTTTCTATTTTATCCCTTTTAACAAATATCAAATCTAAATGTAATAGTTCAAACACCCAGGATAGTTGTTTGGAATCCTTCAAATAGTTTTGTTGTGATCGAGACACGATGTTTCTTATATGAATAACACGTGTTTTTTATTCTCATTTCTCTCTTTTTTTTTAATTTTCTTTTAGAATTTGTTTGATTCAACAAAAAATAACAGTATGAAAATAAATACATATAAAATAATATTTTACTAATGTTTGGATTCTATGAAAATTAATTTCATGTAAAATAGAATTTTACACTAGTAGATGATAAGCTTAACAATAATAACTTCTGTCATTTTTTTACTTAACTTATTTTATAAGTGATTGAAAAATAGTCATTTCTTTATAAAAAGACCAAAAAAAAACAATTTCCTAAAATTTTTCACACATATTATACTATTAAATTTTTTTATTTACTTTTTTTGCATTTTCTATATGTAATCAGAGCCTTAGCTACGCTGCTTTCAAACTGCTTCATCTCTGCACAACAGACATGGAAATTTTTTTGCTTCTCTCTTTCTTTTCCTCTTTTAGTGTTCTTATTTTTTCGCTATATCTCTTTGTTCTAATGTATTAAACTTCTTCATTTTCTTTCTTTCCCCTTATCTCATTTCATCTCAACAAACTCCTCTTTCACTATCAACTCTCATCACTCAGCTTTTCCTCTCGGTCACCCCTTTCTCTCTCCCTCTCCCCAATTTAAACAAAGAAGCCAAAAGGCATTTGGGGATTTTTTTTGGGAATTCAATTTTTCTTTTTTTGTTTTTGTGATATCAGCTTAGAGTTTTATTTTGATTTGATTGTATTTTGGATATTTGAATATATTCTAGTTAGAGATGGGGTTTTGTAGCAGGGAATCGATTTGTTTTTTTTTTCCTTTATGTTTTCACGATTTCGTCCTGTTTGGATCCCTGATCTTGCCATCGATCCACACAATCTGCTCCCACCTTAGCCCCATTTTCCTCTCGAACCATACCTCCACTTTATGTTTGCATTTACTTTATAAAGAGATTTTTGGAATGTTGGTTTGTGCATGTTAAGAATGGGGTTGATGATTTGATTAGAGTTTCAGTTTTTCCTCTACTGGTTAAAACAAAATTTGAAATGGAGAGTAATATGGTTTGCCTGGAGTTTTAATTTATTTATGTAATTTTCTCTCTTTACTTGATTGAGTTCTATGAAATGTGCTTCCTTAACTAAAAAAATTTGAGTTTTCTTTGCTTTTATGAATTCAATGTGAGGTCCTAATAGATAAAACATTTAGATTCCTTAACTGAAAGGCTTGAATTTTCTTTACTTTTATGAATTCAATGTGAGTCCTAATAGTTAAAACATTTAGCTTCCTCAACTGAAAGGCTTGAATTTTATTTACTTTTATGAATTCAATGTGAGGTCCTAATAAGTAAAACATTTCTCTCCAATTAAATTCTTTTAGGTGAAACTAAGCACTCAAAAGCAATGCTAATTGTATTAGAAAACTCATTTGGGTTCTTACTCACATGCATACTCAAGAAGAGAGAGAGTTGCTAGTATATCTCCCCTCTTTTCGCCTTGGAATATCTATAGTCTATGAAATTATGACATATAACTCTAGCATGAATTTACATTTAGCCATAATTGTTAAAAAGGGTCTCAAGGAACACTACTACTTTTCAAAAAAAAAAAAGAAAAAGCAATGCTTCTTACTATAGGTGACTATGATGGTAGCATTGAAACTTAACATTGAATTCAAGAAGAAACCCCACTGTAAAACTATGCACTAAGAAATTGGAATGGAGAATGATAATGGAGGATAAAATGTAGAGAGAGAAATATCCTTTTATGAAACCTCGTTTAGTTTGAGAACTAGATTAGTCATGGTCCATCACATTTTAGAGAATTGATATTATCTTTAGATCCTAGTTATTTTGTAAAATTCTATGCATTTCACAAATAAACAATAAGAAGAAGTGAAATGAAAAAAAAAATACTGGAAAATATGAGTACTTGATTTAATTCTAATTATGATTTTGCCTGTAAACAATAAGCATGATTTAATGTGATAGAAGAGATGGTGTTGAGATCGATACTTGGATTGATACAGCGGGAAAGAATGGAAAGCACATGCACTGGATTTTTCTAGACTACCATACCCAATAGATCATAACAAGAGCAACAAGGTACAACATATTTGAGTTCCGAGCCAAAAATTTGATTTATGCTCTAAAACTTAGCTCTTAAAATCCATAGTTAAAGTTATTGATGCCAGTTCGAAATTTACACTTCTTGGATTCTTATCTTATCCATTATTGTATGAAAATTTTGACTAATCATATTGGCGATCATTGTACAGTTATATCATGTATGTGATATCTATTTTGATTTGAAATTTTTTTTTTCTTGGGAGTGTCTAGAAAAAATCAGCCTTTACTGCTAAGGTTTAGTCTCTTTAACAAACGTGTTGATTATTCTACCAATGATTGTGAATCGATGATAGGTCAAGATACATGATGCTCAAAACTTTTCCATCAATTTCAGTAAAATATTTGGACCATGTCTATATGCCCTTAATGGCATGTTGTCGATAGCATGCGTGACTTTGTACTAAAAGAATATTTGGAAAATTTTGTTGCTCTCTAACTTAGTAATAATGTTAACGAGGATCTTGCACTTTACTGATTTGACCTATTTTCTTACTTTGTTCTAATGTTAATCAAATTAGAGTTATTATGTTATAAATCATATTATTTACATGTACTTGAGCATTTCAAATAATTATTTTATGCCATCAAATTGTCAACTTGCAGGTGATACTTATAGATCTGAACGTGATAAGGTAGGAATTCATATAAATCAAACTTAAGATAGTTTTGTTGCTTTTCCCCTTTTACTATGATTTTAACTTGAAAAAGTTTTAAGTTAGTTGATTCAAGCAGGTTACTCATGGTGGAATACAAGCTCTGATTCATAATATATGATAAAAGAGGCCGAAGTTGGTTTCAAACTTAGAGCATTTTTAATAGTGGCACTTACTGTAATGAATAATAAATTTTTATACCCATAGCTACACACGAGCTTGTCAATAATAAAAATATATAATTTAACACAATACTTAGAACAAATATGAAAAGTAATTTAAAAAACAATCTATAAAAAAAACATTACAATCCCAAATAAAAATTACATTTACATACAAACACAAACATCATCTCAAATGTTCACATATTTCACACATAACCAACTCTCTAAACTATATTTCTAAAATATATATATATATATATATATATATATATATAATTAATTACATAATCTTAAGGTTCGGTTTGACCTTTTAGGTCCTCTTTATACATTTAAAAGAAAACTAATCCAAACCATTGAATTGTTTATTTTTCTAAACCTTTACGGAACATTGACTTTCAAAACCGACTTGAATCGATATCCTTAATTGTTGGTTTGACACAAATTGTTGCACACACCAAGTTAAAAGAGATTTTATTGTTTTGGTTTTGGTTAAATCTTGCATTTGGTCCTTCAAGTACTTAAGAAAATCAATTTTGCCTCCCAGCTCTTGATTGTTTTAATGGAATTCTTGAACATTCTAATTTGAATCAACGTGGTTCCTATATATATTTATACACACATAATTATATGTTGATTAAATTGAGGCATTAATTATCATGCCAACGTCTATGTGGACACTTACGTGATAAAAAATTAAAAGAATATCACAAAAAGTTAGAAAAAAAAGGATAATTTTTTTAGAAAATCTAACAAAAATATTAATCGATTAGAAATGGTGAACATAATCCCTCCGGTTTTCTTCTCCTTCTAGTATGAAGTCCATCATCAAATCCGAAGACTCGAATAAATCTAAATATGCCAATAAAGAAAACCCACTTCATATCCAATTATGATTTGCAATGTAAAGATAGAAAGATAAAATACATAGATAAGGGCAATGTGAAATTATTAATGTTCTTTAAAGCAATGCTATTGTTTGTGCCTTTGATCAATGTGCATGATGCTTGTTCTTCTTTATTAGCACTCGACTATCTTTTAACACTACACTTTTTCTCCCAACTGTTGTAAATCTTTTGTTCTTTTCCCAACTTTTTGTTTTATCGTTTAATTTCACGATATTGTGTATTAAAATCCTTTTAATAAGACCTTTCTCGCGTCTTTTTGTGGAGTTATCGTCCATGTGAGGATGTTTGTATCACTTAATGCACCTTTTTCACGATTTGATGCATTTTAAAAAAAAAATGTGTCAATTGAATAAAAGTTATAAAACTTTTAACTTTTTGGCACTTAACTATATGAATTTTTTAACGTGATAATTAGCTACTTGAAATTTTAAATTTAAACATTTCACACTTGGTCTATAATTTTATCAATTAACTTTCGATTTGTAATGTTTTAAGTTGTTTTCCTTTCAATTAGTTATTAGGATGAAACTATTGATAATTTTAAAATGGACTAAATTATTTTTAGTCCAAGAGTTAAGTCAAAATTTCAATTACATTCCTTTATTTTCAAAATCATACACTTTAATAACTGAGATTAAGAATATGTTAATTCATGTTGACTGATAACGCAAACTCGTGTTAAAAAATTGAAGAACACCTAATTGATGTAACTCAATACCACCACTACACATAACTTAATCGGTTAAACTTCTATCGTCCTCAATCCCGTTCTACATCTTTTTTGTTGGATCATATTATGGGAAATTGTGATAATGTCGCAAAATAGTTTATTACACTATAGGATAGTAGAGATTTTATAAGGAGTTTGCATGTGCGAATCAAGTGAAGTGAATGAATGAGATCAAGGCAAATTATAGTGCGTGAAAGGTCATCAAACACTTCAGACACAAGTTATGTCTTTAGCAAAAGAAATATCTCCCATCAAACACAATGCGAAGGGTCACATCTCTTAAACCTTTGGATGTGATCCTATGCATTTCAACCTATGGGAATATAGTGTGCACACTCACTTAGGTCCATTAGATCCTTCGTTTCTTGCATGGTCATACTATAGTATCAAAATATGATTGCCATTGTGACTCCATTCAAGCCTGTGTAGTTAGTTCTTGATGTTATCTATACCTCGTCATGATCACACTCATCTTGTATAAGTGATTGTTGATAACACACATGTACACGAGTTTTTATAAACCAAGCTTATCAAATTGCACCATTTCCCTATGATAACTCGTCACAATCAACGTCATGGTTAAGTATGATTATACACTACAATCAAAAAGATTGCACGACCTTAAGTACCGAGCATGGAGCATCACAATCCCCACTCCCTAATCTGTAAAATAGTTTCGATTAAATTGTTAGTCAATGCTCAACTTTTAACCTGTGTTAGACCCCGTTTACTTCCTACTTGAATCACATCATTGAGAGGATTAGTTTGAAATTTGTGAAGACTATCTAATAAATTTTGTACTGCACTGTGTGACTTTCCAGAATCCCATAACTACTTTCAGTGGACTTTTTACTTATTGAAAGTTCTATGTTAAGCTCGACATTAGGTCAATACCTTTCCACCTTAAACCTTGACTAATACTTGGTGGAACTTATGTTGGTGATTCCCCACATAGGCGTTCCCAAGGATAAGTTTTACTCTTAACACCCCTGTAGATACTGCTCTTTTTGCCTCCCTACGACTTCGTTTAAATACCCAAGGCTATTCCTTTCAAAGAAACATCAATGAGTGAGGGTGCAGATCGAAGTGAGTTGGTATAGAAGTAGAACCTACTATGTTTGGGACATCTTACTGTGTACATAATAGGGTACAGAAAGGTATGGGGACAAAATTGTAAATTTGTAATCATCAAAGAATTATTTTTTAGTATGGATCCTAGCACATAGTTTTTTTAATTAGGATTTAATTTCTTGTAATAAAATTAGGATGTAGTATTTGATCAATTTTGAATTTCTTTATTTACAGTATTGAGGATTCCAAAGATCTTTATATAAGAGATCGTTATGTTACTTTTCGAATAACCTTGAATAAATTAAAATTCATTGATATTGGGTATCAATTTCCTCTCAACCTCTAGGGTTACCTGAATTCTATTTCTCTCTTTCTTCTTATATCCATTATTCTACATCAGTTTGGTATTTCAGTTTCAAGGGTTCTATGTCCAGGTTTGCTTGTCCACTGTTTATCTAGGTTTGATTGTTTGCAAGTATCCAGGGTTTGTTGTTGACTCTGTTCACAAGTTTAGTTTCTTCTTTAAGAAACCATTCTGGTTTCGGGTCTGCAAAGCATTTGGTTCACAAGTTCAATTTCTTCAAGAATCCGATTCCATTCCAAATTTTTTCTTTTGGTCGAGACTTCATTTTTCACAACTTGCATAGCTATGCTTCATTTCTACAAGCATCACAGTTTTTGTTGCTTCCTCACTTCAAAACTCGAGGTCGACTTTTTTTAAGTGGTGGAGAATGGTGGGGTACAAAAGGGTATGGGGACAAAATTATAAATTTGTAATCATTAAAGAATTGTGTTTTAGTATGGATTCTAGCACATATTATTTGATTAGGATTTAATTTCTTAGAATAGGATTAGGATATAGTATTTGATTAGTTTTGAATTTCTTTATTTACAGTGTTGGCTTAGGATTAGGATTTATAAATATCTCTATATAAGAGATCGCTATGCTGCTTTTCGAATAGTTTTGAAAGAAATAAAATTGATTGATATTGGGTATCAATTTCCTCTCAACCTCTAGGGTAGCGTGGCTTTTCTTCCCAACTCTAGGGTAACATGACTTCTATTTCTCTATTTCTTATTCTATCCCTTGTTCTACATTAGTTTGAGGTGACTATAACCTAAGGTGCCCAGCTCCTATCACTACCATTCGACCACCATCCGCAACCACTGTCTGTGATCACCGTTAGCGAAGTCACGTAGTGTGTTACAATTTGTTTTTTGCTTTTATGATAGAGGAAGCTTAGTAGTTACCCGTTAGTTATATTTATGATTTTTTTTTGTATTAAAGAGAGAGAGAGAGAGAGAGAGAGAGAGAGAGAGAGAGGGAGAAAGAAGGAATAGAAGAAGAAAGAGAGAAATATGAGCAAGACTACCCTATGACGACCAACCAACTGATAACATGATTCATAAGTATGACCATCACGCTGACAATGTGTACACTTGGGTCTACCATGACTGACTCGACCATCAAGAGAACCAAACTCCTGACTACCATGACCACTACCACTACTAGAACTACCACGACTAGCCTGAGTGACTATGACAGACTTGGGAGCAGGAATATCAGTATCCCAAGATGAAAGATTGTGGGGCATGTGAGAATAGGTCTTAGTTAAAGATGGAAGCTCGGAACTGGACAAAATATGAGATCTCATAGAGTCAAACTTAGGTGGCAAACCTGCTAAAAACTTAAGAATGACCATTAGCTCTCATTGTCAATGCATAACCTGAAGATTAGTAAACAGAGGCATCACAAAATGTCATTCTTCAAAAATGCCTTGCACATAAGTGAAATACTCAATAAAAGTCTTAGTACCCATTTTGGCCCTAAAGAACTCAAAAGATAAGTCATACATCCGAGTAAGATTACTAAAATACAAGAACTGTAAATAATCCCAAACTTTCCTACACATTCAAAGGTGGTAACACATATTAGCAACTGATGGCTCAATAGAATTCCACAACAAACCAATCAATTTAAAATCATCACGTCTCGAAACCTTTCTAATAGTTAGATTCTCAAGAGGGGTCTCTATAAGAAGATGTGCTTCTTTATCCTCACCAATAAAATATAACTAAACAATAGTAGCCCATTGTGCATAATTCGTACCATCCAACTTACGAGTAGTAATAGGGAGAGCCAACCTAAACTTAGAATCCATACTTAACTGCGAAAAAACACATACAATATACTTGAAAGAAAAATAAGGTGGCCCACCAAACAAAAGGACCAGAAAACAAAAACTAGAAACCCATCAATAATGAAAAACAAACAACATAGACCATAAAGGACATCAAATAGATACAAACAAAATTTTGTTTTTTTTTTCACCTCACAGATCTAGGTCGGGTTAATAGATATGAAAATCACTACCACTGAAAATTGGGTTTGAACCAGGTAATTTGAACTGGGTCAGCCTTGAGGAACCCGGTCAAAGTGAGAAGAAAATAGTTCAGACCAAATAGGGCAGTTGATTAGGGCATGAAAATACACTTAAGATAGAGTTAATTAGATGCGTTTATTGAGATTATTTTTTATTATTCTTTGAATTTCTTAACAAGTGTGGTCCTTTAGAGAATTCTGTGTTTTAGTGTGTCTTGCAGATTAAAAACAACAACGAAGCCTTAAAAAAAATATATATATATATATATATAAAATATGTTCGAAAGAATCCACAACATATGAACCAGTTCGGAGCAGCAGAATCGGGCCTGGATAGTAGTAGATCCGGTCCAGTTCAGAGCAGCAGAACCAGACCAGTTCAGAGTAGTAGAATCAGGCCTAGACAACAGCACATCTGGACCAGTTCAGAGTAGTAGAACTGGGCCTGGACAGTAGCAGATCCAGACCAGTTCAGAGCAGTAGAACTGGACCTGGGCTAGACAGCAGAGGACACGGCCTAAACAGAAACCCTAGGGCAATTTTTCTATTTACAAAGTCGTCTCCATACAACTATATATAGGATTTTTAGACTCAGAAACAGGGGGCTAAACAGATACACATTGATTTTTTAGAGAGTTGCTGTGATTATGTATTGTCGGCTAGGCTAAGTTTCAGCCAAGGCAAAGAGATGAACTCCTAGGCATAGCTTGTTTGGCTTGTATTTAATTCAGTATTTGTGTTTTTAATGTTGAATAATTATTTTGAGCCGTTTCCTTTATTTAATATTGAAGTTGATGTTTTTGTGTGATAAAAAATTATATTTTCTCCTTCCATAGGTTTTATTTAACTCCGTACGATTGGTTAGAATCCTTTAGTTAGAATACCCATCGAATTACATTAAGAGTGAAACGGTTTCAAACACAAGCTCTAGCACCATGAGCAATCTCGAAGATGACTCTGTTAGGATCCTAAATGACTACTTTTATCCCATACGCACATCTACACCATTATGCATCATGTTTCCGCCAAACACACAACATATAGATTTCAAGCCGGGCATGATAGCATTGATACCCACCTTCAACGGTTTAGAAAGCGAAAACCCTTATGTTCACATTAGCGAATTTAAGGAAGTGGTGGCCACATTTCATGGCAGATATGAAGCTAATAACTAGATTAAACTGAGGTTTTTTCCTTTTTTCTGAAGGACAAAGCATAGAGTTGGCTATAATCTTTGCGACCGAGGTCCATAGGTTAATGGGAAGAAATGACGCAAGTATTTTTCAATAAATACTTCCCACTTCACAAAACCAATGGTCTGAAAAGACAAATTTCAACCTTTACCCTAAAGAATAGAGAGACATTTATCAGGCATAGGAGAGGTATAAGGATTTGTTCAATATGTGTCCATACCATGGATACAAGAGTTGGTGCATAGTTACTCATTTTTATGAAGGACTTACAAGTAGAGAGTGTCAATTCATAGAGATGATGTGCAACAGGGACTTTATGCAAAAGGACTCCGATGATGCAATTGAGTATCTGAATGACTTGGCTAAGAAGGCCCACACTTGGACAGGGCCTAGTGCTGTTGAAAACACAAATAAAGCAAGACCAGCTGAGATTTACCAATTTAGGGAAGATGATAGCCTGAAAGCCAAATTAGAGCGAGTAATTCAAGAGTTAGAGGCACTTAAGACCCAAGATGGTAGACTCACACATACTATTGCAAGAGTCGAGTCACAAGGTGCTTGTTTCATCTGTGGGGGAGTGGAACACTTAGCTCAGGATTGCTCAACTTTTGCACAGATAAGAGGGGTTTTTGATGAACAATGTAATGCCTTAGAGATTTATAGGAAGCCACATAATCATTTCTCCAATACATATAATCCTGGTTGGAGTAATCACCCAAACTTTAGCTAGAGGTCCGACTCAAACCAACCCACACACGCACATGTACAACCACCTGTGTCATACCTTATAACCCCATACAATGCATAACCTAATAGAATCCCTTTAGAGGAAAAATTAAACACATTTATGGAGTCACAAGGTAAAATTATTCAGAGATTAGAAACTGTTGTGACACAGGTAATGAAAGAGAACAAGGAAATTAAAAGTCAAATAACTAAGCTAGCAAGTTCTCTTGTAGTGTAAGAGCGAGGCAAATTCCCATCTTAGCCTTAATCAAATCCAATGGGGCAATATATGGCATAAACCTCTACTTCAGATTCATAAAACCTCACAAAGGTCAATGCCATAACTATTTGGAGTGGTAAGGTGTTAGATGGACCAAGTCAGCCGACGACCACGAGCATCTTTCCGAGCACTGAGGAGAAAAATAAAAAAAAATTTGGTTCAAATCCCTTTTCCCCAAGCACTCCGACCAAAAGGAAAAAATTCGAAAATACAAGGTAAGATCATAGAACATTTGAAATAAGTTAAGATTAACTTATATTTGCTTTATGTGATTAAACATGTACCAATATATGCAAAGATGATCAAGGATTTGTGCACTATAAAAAGGAAGTATCAAGTCAAGAAGACTGCATTCTTAACTGAGCAAGTGAGTGCGGTGATTGAGTAAAAGATGTTGCTCAAATATAAAAGACCTAGGGTGTTCCACGATCACCTGTCAAATTAGGACTCATGAGATCGGTCAAGCTTTGCTGGATTTAAGAGCTAGTATGAACCTAATACCTTACACTGTCTACTTGCAACTGGGTTTATGAGAGATTAAACCCACATCTATGGTACCATAGTTTGCCAACCGGTCGATTAAGCAACCAAGGAGGATAGTCGAAGATGTACTGATATATATAGATAAGTTCTACTATCCTGTTGATTTTCTCATTATGGATACTCATTCTATGCTTGATATGGAGTGTAAAGTTCCAATCATTTTAGGAAAACCTTTCCTGGCCACCTCTAACGCTCTTATTAATTGCAGGAGCGTTCTAATGAAGTTGTCGTTTGGGAACATGACTCTAGAGGTCAATATTTTCAACATTGAAAGATAACTATATGATGATGATGATTGTTATCATACTTATATGATAGACACACTGATCCTAGATGAGGCTCTTATGAGAAAAAATTTAGAATCTTTAGAGTATCTCCTCTGTATTTCTGATTATGAGAGTTCACTTTATCTTGACGATGTTTTCGATGTTTCTGCTGTTTCAGGGACAAAGGATAAAGGAAAACGAAAATGGTAACCAAGCTTCGATGAGTTACCAAGAGATAGAAAGAGACCGAAGCCATCTGTTGAGGAGACCCCAAAGGTCGACTTAGCGATGCTACCTGTGGGACTCAAATATGCATTCTTGGGACCAAGTGATACCTTTCCTATTATTATTTCCTCTGTACTTAGTGATTCACAAGAAAAGACATTGATTGACTTGTTAAATGAGCACAAAGCTACAATAAGATGGACAATTGCTGACATTAAAGGTATTAGCCCCTTGATATGTTCCTATATGATCCATTTAGAGGAAGAAACTAACCCCCGTAGAGACCCTAGAGACGACTTAACCCCACTATGAAAGAAGTCATAAAAAATGAAGTTTTAAAGTTGTTAGATGTATGTATCATTTACCCCATCTCTGATAGTAAGTGAGTTATCCCAACTTAAGTAGTACTTAAAAAGTGTAATTATGGTAACCAACACGGAGGGGATACCTCTTTCTACGAAGGTAGTGACAGGGTGGTGCATGTGCATAGACTATAGAAAACTTAATTCTACCACCCGTAAAGATCACTTCACACTTTCATTTTTAGACTAAATCTTAGAATGTATAACTGGCCATCCTTTCTATTGCTTTCTAGATGGGTATTTGAGATATTATCATACAGAGATTGCATTAGAAGATCAGGATAAGACTAGGTTCACATGCCCATTTGGTACTTATGCATTCTGTCGTATGCCTTTAGGACTATGTAATGCATCGGCTACATTTCAAAGATGTATGATGAGTATATTTAGTGATATGGGCGAAAAATTTATGAAAATATTTATGGATGATTTGACTGTGTTTGGTGATTCTTTTGATTCATACCTACTCTATTTATAAGCTGTTTTGAGTAGATGTGAAGAAATATGTCTTATGCTTAATTGGGAAAAATGTAATTTCATGGTTCCTTCTAGACTAGTTTTGAGGGCACATAATTTCTGAAAAAGGGATCAAAGTGGATAAATCAAAAATAGAATTCATCTCTAAATTGCCTACACTCAAAACTGTTAAGGATGTTAGATCTTTTCTTGGGCATACTGATTTTTACAAGAGGTTTATATAGAGTTTCTCTACTATATGTAGACCACTGTGTAACCTTATAGCTAAGGAAGCGATGTTCAATTGGATACAAGAGTGTGGGGACGCTTTCCGAACAGTCATTGATATGCTTACGTCTGCCTCCATCATACAGTCACCGGATTAGAATTTACCATTTGAGATTATGTGTGACGCGAGTAATTATGTGGTGGGGTCAGTTTTGGGACAACGAAGGGAGGGGAAGCCCTTTGTTGTATAGTACACTAGTAGAACTCTTAATAATTCATAAATGAATTATTCTACTACTGGAAAAGAATTGCTAGCGGTAGTCTTTGCTTTAGATAAATTTCGTGCTTATCTGATTGATACACTTATCACTGTTTTTACTGACCATGCAACCCTTATTCAAAGAATAATGCTAAAAAAAGATTGATTAGGTGGATTTTACTCTTGCAGGAATTTGATTTAACAATTAAGGATAAGAAAGGGGTGGAGAATGTGGTCGCAGATCACTTGTCTCCCCTAGAGTTCAATGAGTTTGTCGATGGGCCACCCATCCGAGATAACTTCCCCAATGAACATATGTTCGTAGTAAGCCAAGTACCATGGTATGCGCACATTGTAAATTACTTGATTTTTGGCAACATGTCATCCATATGGAGCGCGCAAGATAAGTGTAAATTTTTGGTCAAGGTAAGAAATTTCTATTGGGATGACCCTTATCTTTATAAGTATTGCCCTAACCAAATTATGAGGTGGTGCATCCCTGTGGTTGAGATTGATAGTGTCTTACATTTTTGTCATAGTTCAGCTTGTGGCGGTCATTTTTCTATGAAAAAGATTGCCACAAAAATTCTACAATCTGGATTATATTGGCATTCTCTATTTAAAGACACTAACAATTTTTTTCGTTCTTGTGATAGATGCCAAAAGCTTGGTGCTTTGTCCCGAAGGCATATGATGCCCCTTAACCTGATTCTTGTCATTGAAATATTTGATTATTAGGGGATCGATTTTATGGGACCCTTTCCACCTTCCTTTGGGTATCTATATATCTTGCTTGTAGTGGACTACATGTCCAAATGGGTAGAGGCTGTGGCGTGCCGAAACAATGACATTGTCAAATTTATTAAGAAAACAATTTTCTCCAGACTCAACATGCATCGGGCTATGATTAGTGATAAAGACACTCATTTCTATAATCGTTCTTTTGAGGCTTTGATGCGCAGGTATGGAGTGCACCACAAGGTTGCTAATGCCTGCCACCCACAAACGAATGGCCAGGCTAAATTGGCTAACCGAGAGGTGAAGCAAATATTAGAGAAGACATTTTACTTGAATAGAAAGGATTGGTCTTTGCGCATTCCAGACACTCTTTGGCCTTACCATACTATTTAAAAGACCAACCTTGGGATGTCTCCGTATCGGCTTGTCTATGTAAAAGCTTGCCATGTACTGGTTGAGTTAGAACATTGTGCTTATTGGGCTATAAAGAGCATTAACTTTGATCTTATTGATGCAAGAATTCATAAGAAGCTTTAGTTGGCTGAGATTGAAGAGTTGTAAAATGATGATTACGAAAACTCAAGAATCTACAAGGCAAAGATGAAGGCATCTCATGACAAAAAAATTATGAGGAAGCATTTCGAGCCTAATCAACGAGTCCACCTCTATGTCTCGCGGCTTCACCTTCATCCCGACAAGCTAAAATCGAGATGGACCGGCCCGTTCATGGTTAAGTAAGTCTTTTCCAATGGTTCGGTTGAGATAGAAGATCCAAAAGATGGGAGAGTATTTCCAGTGAATAGGAAACGTCTGAAGCACTATGTGGAGAAAGTAGAGGAACTAGATGAGATCTCTCTGGTTGCCTCTGTGTACTTTACTTGATGTTCGATACTTCTATCTATATTATATTTTACTGCTTTCTAGTTTAGTTTCTTTTGTTTTGCTTTGTTTGCTTTTATGTTTTGTTTTGTGTGATGCAAGTTTACCTACACTACGTTATTAGAGTTCTTCATCTCATCGGTATGACTTTCCTATCTTTTGGTGACTGTGAGGACACTGTCACATTCTGGTTCGGGATGGTAGCATATGCATGCTTGTTATATATTGTTTTGTATGAAACTATCATGGCATGTTTATGAGATATCGTGATTTTGTGAACTATTGATGCACGATTACAACTCTGTTTTTGTCTGTTTTCTGGAAACTAATTTTGTGCACATACTAAGCTTTGTGGATTTTTTAGAGAATGATGCATATTATATTTGGTTTTTAACTATGTTTGAAGCACATTTGTTTTTATTGAGTGGAGAGTCTTAGAAAACTAGCATTTTGAACTTTTATTGCCTACTTGAATTAGTTTTATCACTATTTGAGATGCTTTGTTTGGCTTACCTCACATGTGGAGAAATGATTTGGTTTGTCGTCGAAGCCTTCGAATCCATCATTGACATTTGCGCGGAGTTTTGATGATCGACATTATCTTGAGAATGATTCTTTTTCCATCAGCTTATTTATTTATACTGTAATTCTCTAAAAAAAAAAGAGAAGAGGAAAAAGATATCATTCTTCTATCAGCTTATTTATTTATATTGTAATTCTTTAAAAGAAAAAAAAAGAGAAGAAAAAAAGAAGAAGAAGAAAACAGTAGTTTTTGTTTACTTCAGTTTTTAGTTTTTATTCGAAAAAAGGAAGATTCAATAGTTTAAGGAAGATAAGTTGTCGCACCACACTCAGAAGAAATGAGCTTCAACACTAAGGCTTATTGATTAACCATTGAAATTTCGAGGCATTATATTGGTTAGTTAGATAAAGTGTTCTGAACTGTGTGATTAGCCTATCCTGTGGTTGATTCTTGTTCACTTGCTTGTTCTAAATTGCTTGACCCTTTCACTGAGTGCTTTTATCCATTTTCAAACTCTATGTGTAAATACCTTGTCTGTTTCAATTGATAAACACTTTACCTGTGAGGATAATGGAGTTGAGGTTTCTTTCTTGGTTGAATTCAAAGTTTTGTGCATCATTGGTTTGTGGTAAGAAGGTTTAGGCTTAGTGCACACACATCCAGTTTCTTAGAAGACATGATTTGAAAATCTCGTTAACATCTGTGAGCTTTGACCAACATTTGTTTGAATGCTAGACAGTTCTTCAAAATTCTTGGATAAACAACATTCATGCTATGTTACTTTTCATGCATTGCTGTTTCGCTTGCATCACTAGGTACTAGCAATGAGCTGGTTGGGGGTTGTGATTAGGCATGAAAATGAACTTCAGATAGAGTTAATTATATGCATTTGTTGAGATTATTTTTTATTATTAATTGAATTTCTTGACAAGTGTGGTCCTTTGGAGAGTTCTGTGTTTTAGTGTGTTTTACAAATTAAAAAAAAAACAAAGAAGCCTTAAACAAAAAATACAAAAAATATGTTTAAAAGAATCCATAACATTCGAACAAGTTTAGAGCAGCAGAACCGGGTATGGACAGCAGCAGATTCGGACCAGTTTAGAGTAGCAGAACTAGGCCCGGACAGCAACAGAACCAGACCAGTTCAGAACAACAGAACTTGGTCTAGACAACAGTAGATTTGGACCAGTTCAGAGCAGCAGAACCAGGCCTGGACAGCAGCAGATCTGGACCAGTTCAAAGTAGCAGAATCCAGACCTGGACTGGACAGTAGGGGACATAGCCTGAACAGAAACCTTAGAGCAATTTTTTTGTCTACAAAGTCGTCTCCATACAGCAATATATAGGATTTTTAGACTAAAAAATAGGAGGCTGAACAGATACACATTGAATTTTTAGAGAGCTGCTGTGATTATGTATTGTCGGCTAGGCTAAGTTTCAACCAAGGCGAAGAGATGAACTCCTAGACATCGCGGGTTTGGCTTGTATTTAATTCAATATTTGTGTTTTTCACGTTGAATAATTATTTTGAGCTGTTTCCTTTATTTAATATTGAAGTTGATGTTTTTGTGTGATAGCCAATTATATTTTCTTCTTCCATAGATTTTATTTAACTTCAGTGATTGTTGTTCTTTTTCTCCATATAAGTTCAGTCATGCTTCTCTTATGTGTGGAATTTAGGATGCAATTGATTTCGGTATATTAATTATATATGATTGTCCTTTACTGCGTTTTTGTCTCCGGATATATTGTCGATTTAGGATATCATATATGATTGACCGTTGTATTACCTGTAAAAACAAGAAGGGGATTTCTCATAATAATTTACAAAAGAATATTTTTGGTGCCTTCACTATTATTTTTCAATAACACATTTGAGATGCGAAATACATAGTTGAGTTATAATTACTGAATTGATACATGTTGAAGCTGTGAAATCTATGAGGGATTCTTGGACCCTTGTGTTTCTCATTATTGATTTTCTTTCACTAAATTCAATTGCTTCATTTAATTCTCAACATTTTCTTAATATTAAAATTTAATTTTGTTTCCGTTATTTTTTTCCTGAGACTTTGATTGTAGAACGTTCTCTTTGTGGGATCGATACCCTATTCTATACTGCTGCTACCGCATAGTACTGTTTAGGCGTAATTAGGCAGTATATAGGTGTCAGGGAAGCTCGTTGGTGGCAGAATGGGACTCGTCGGGACAGTGCGAGTCCGGCAAGGGTATCGTCGGCCAGATCTAATTGTGGATTTCGGAGATCAATGCAAAAAACAAAAAAAATTTGGACATGCCAGAGAAAGGAGAAAACAACCTGAAAAATATGGCCAAGACGGCTGGAAAATGGGTGGGTTGTGATTGAAAAAGGAAAAGTGGTGGGCTGTGAGTGGATTGTGGTGGTTGCTAGGGTTTGGTGTATGGGCTGTCGCGAGGAAGAAGTGCAGCACTGGTTCTTATTTATTTATAATCAGGATCCTACTTACGCTCTGATACCATGTCAGAATATTAGAGTGAATGGCTTACTAAACCTAAGGTCTATAGGCATATTTATATAGCACTGAATAATGATAAAGTAGAAAAGTACCCTATAGTCTAATATACTCTAACAATATACAATCCTTTAGTTAACATTTTCCACTAGACCTTGTATATCATAACCCATATCTATATCCTTTAATTTTGAGTTATTAGCTTCATACTTAATTGACGAACTTAAGGATTTACTTACTATATAACATACTATGACTATCCTAAAGTGGTAACTTCATCTTAAACTAATTAATAAACAAGTTAACCATACATGATTTCTTAGCCATTATGCTATGTACCACATACTTTTCTTTCATAGTATATTTTCTTGCGCATCTTTGTTTCTTGATCCAACAAGTAATTGTCGTTTCCGTGAAAGAAACACAAGTCTGTTTGATGACCTCTTATTATCTTTGTTTTCAGTTTAGTCTATATTCGAGTTAAATGTTAACTCTAGGTCACCTAATCCGAAGTATAACTTCACTTCAATGGTACCTCACAAGTATCAACTTATCTTACTTGTGGTTTACTAGTAAGCCTTTTTAGAATTAGTCTAATAATTACTCATGAATCCTATCTATGGTCTGAATTTATCATTGTACTCGTCAAACCAAAAAAATTCTTTCATAGTAAATGCATATGTGATTGAGCACTTTAAGTTTTAGGATTGATAACACAAACAACTCTCTCAAGAGTTATAATGGAAATGAATGATGCAACTTATTCTCTTAAACCTTAGCATTGCCTATAAGTGAAAACGAGTTGGATGATTAGCCTCATGAGCAAAAGATATTAGGATATCCACATGCGAGTTATCCCACATCAAAAAGAAATAAAAAAATTAGAGTGGGTGTATACATTATTTGGGCCCAAAACTCATGAGTTTAAGCTTTTGAGTCATATTGGTGTCTATCTATGCATATCAAACCTGTAGGTACTGCTCTTTTCCTCCTAATACCCATGCATCCAGCTCAATACCCAAGGCCATTCCCTTTAAAGAAGGTGGATATGGCGAGGGTGTGGATTACGATGAGTAGGCATATGAAAATGAGTGAAACCTACCAAGTCGAATACAAATCCTTTATAAGAAGTAGGGAGGCTCCCATGATGGGTGTGCTTTTAATATATTAGACAAGGGCTCATTTTGTCATCCAAGCATAAATCAAGGATGATAGGCAAAGAGCCGTCATTTGACCTTGAAGGGGGTCAAATCCCTTGCCATTGGTTTACGTAAGAAATTCCGAAGCTCGAGAGATTTTGATGCAAAAGAGTGAGGATTTAAAGCTCTCTCTTACCTAGACCGAAGTCTAGCCCTTTGTGTTTCAAGGGAATTAAGTGAAATTTTAATTCAAGTATTATTATCATACACTACTAATAAAACCAAGCACACATTTTGCAATTTTTATTCAAACAAAGCAACACCAAATATTAACTTTAAAGTAATGTAGTAAAAGTAAGTATATAAAGGAAATAAATTGCTTTGACTATGAAAAAAATATTAAAACTACTTGCAAAGTGTAGATGCGAAGTAAATTAAAGTGTATACGTTTAAACTAGGTGGATTAATTATGTAGGTTAAACTAGATGAATTAAACTTGAAGACTAAATTGAATGAATTAAACTAGACAAGTTAAAAAAAAAAGAATTAAGCTAAATAGATTTAAACTAAAACACCTTAAAGATGAGATTCAAAATAACTAGTAACATTTTTAATTGGCCAAAGGGGGTACAAAATTAACAAGGACCAAGTGAACCCAAAATACTTCTTAAAGAACTAAAGTTAACATGTAAATAATGACAACTTAAAATAAAACATCTAACTTAAAGAACATAAAAAATCTTAAGGTACTAAGCTATAGGAAAGGACTTTAAAACTACCATTAACTTAACATTGCATTTAACGAAGAGACTACATATGACTAGTAGCTAACTAAAGAAAGACATATAAATAGTGAAAGAGAAAATGCTAAAAAAACTAGTAAGTATCATAAGATGAAACTTTCTAAGTGAGTTAAATTAATCTAGTCTATTTTCAAGGTGGTTTAAACATACGAATCATGCTAGCAATTTATTTTGCAAAAAGTATAAACTTAACCAACCTTCTTTGGCTAAGGAAAATTTTCATGTGCGAGGATTATCCTCGGAGATCCTTATGCTCTTATGGACTTAGTGAAGTTGGAAGAATGATTTGAAAGAAGAATGGAAGACCAAAATACAAAAGGGTGACCGAAAATGATGAAGAACTCTCACTAGTTCTTCTTTTGTGTTTCACTCTTTGCTATTTTCTCACCTTCCTTGAACACTTCTTCTATTTTTTTATATTTCTCTCTTTGATCTTCCTATTCTTCTATATTTTTCTCTATTTTCTCACTTCTTTCTTTCTCCCTTTTCTCTTTTTTTTGCATTACTTTGTCTTAGTGTTGTGTTCTTTTTTGTGTTAGCAAAAGGGGAGTATTTATAGGAGGAGTAAGGGCTGGCCAAGAGATTAAAAAAAAACAAAATAATGGGTGAAAATAATGTGCATGATTGGTCATATAGAGAAGGGGAAAAGTAGTTTCAACTTTTAAGATGAAATAGGTGTTTCACTTTTGGGGTGTAGAGGTAGGGCTAGAGAAGTGAGGTGTGGTAAACCAAGTGAAAAGTGAGAGAAAAAATATTTTTAGGTGGTTGGATATGGGGAAGAGGGATGGGTTTCTTTGATGTGAGAAAAATGTGAAGAAGAAGGTTTGCAAAAAGGTGAACATGAAAGGACATTTTGGAGTGTTTTCAATAAAGCAAAAGCAAAAGCAAAAGCAAAAAAGGTGAGGAGAAACTTTTTTTGCTTTGGACGACCAAAGGGAGTGGAAAATACGCATTTTTCTTTGATTTTTGATATATAATAAAGTGGAAATGTTTAGGGAAAAAAAGAGTACAATTACAAAGCAAAAGATAGGAGAAAAAGGCTTCAAATTCTTAAAAAAAAAACTGATTTTTTTAGGTGCTGTTTTTGGGATATAAAATGTGATATTTTGGGTAAAACAAAATGTATTATTTAACATTTAGGAAAGGGTGGAAGATTAATAAGGTAATGTCCAATTAACTAAGCAAAAGAAGAAGAAGAATTAGAAAAAGAAGAAGAAGAGAAACTCTTTCTTTTTGGAACACATGGCTGTCCAAAGAGGGAGAAAAATCATCTATTTTATAAGTGTATTGTAGTTGCTTTTTAGGTGAAAAAATTATTATTTTGTGTGGAAGAAGGTAGCATTTGGTAAAAAAGAAGATGAGGGAATCTAGAGGGAGATATGAGTTCAAAAAGCCAAAAGAAAGAGTGAAAATTCCTCATTATGGCCAACCACATAGGGAGAGGAGAGAGACATCTTTTTTGTTATAAAAAAGTAACATTTACTTTGAGAAAAGTGAACCAATCAAAGAGTGCCAAGTGGAGGGTGAAATCAAAAGTTAACCCTTAAAAAGTAAGAGTCTTCTTGGGCATAAAATTTGAGCCAAAAGTGTTTGGGTTTAGGAAAGATCAATGGGTTTTAGTGGGTTTTGGATTGGGTCAAAATTTAAATGAAGACTTTGGTCTTAGATTAGTTGAATAAAAAAAAATTTCAATTGATATAAACCCAAAGTGAATTAAATGGATTGAACAAAAGGGTCTTCCAATTGCTCATATTCCTCAATTAAATTCATACTTCCTCACTTACTAAGTCCGAGCACATATAAGAACCCGCGCATGGTTCGTTAAAAAATTTTGGAACGAAATTGGGTGTCTAAAATTTGCCCCCCTTTGATTGGAGCTCCTTTGAGAGTTCCAATTAAAGGATTTGAGTGACTGCTATTTCGTTTCAAAATTTTAGAACGACAAATATGCGGTGTGTGCATAAAAGTAAATGTGTTGTTGGGAAAACTTGGTGTCATAGGATTACATATGAGAATGATATATACTTGGAGTGATGGAGCTGACATCCGTTCACTCGTGCGATACTTTTAGACCGATTGGTGCCTATTGTGAGGACTTTGGTTTGTCTGCTGACGAGGACTTTGAGTTTATGATTTTGCTTACTAATGAGGACTTTAATTTTCCTGCTGACTAAGACTTTGGTTTGTGATTTTGCCTGCTAATGAGGACTTAGGTTTGCCTACTAACGAGGACTTTGGTTTGCTTATTGATGAGGACTTAGGTTTGTGATTTTTCTAGCTGTGAGGTCCTTTTAGTGATTTTGTCTACTATGAGGACTTAGGTTTGCCTACTGATGAGGACATTAGGTTGCTTGTTACGAGGATTTTGGTTTGTGATTTTGCCTGCTAATGAGGACTTAGGTTTGCTTACTGACGAGAACTTTGGTCTGCCTGCTAATAAGGACATTAGGTTAACTGTTATGAGGACTTTGGCTTGTGATTTTTTCTGGTAATGAGGATATAGGTTTGCCCTGGTAATGAGGATATAGGTTTGCCTACTGACGAGGACTTTGGTTTGCCTACTGATGAGGACATTGGGTTGCCTTCTGCTGAGGACATTTGGTAATTTTCCTGCTAACGAGGACTTAGGTTGATTTTGCCTGTTGATGAGGTTTTTTTGGGGATTTTACGTGCTGTGAGGGCCTTTTGGTGATTTGCTTGCTGTGATGGCTTTTTGGTGATTTGCCCGATGTGAGAACTTTTTGGTGATTTTATAGAGTCTTGTTAGTTAAAAAAATTTTAAAAAAAATGGGCATGAGCCGAGTCATGACATTTAGGATTCTGTTTTTTAAGAGTTTAGAAAAACAATGCATGTAAGAGATGACATTTGAAGAACAATGTACTTAGTGACATTTTCTTTGGCAACTTATTTTATTTGACCCAAAACTTGTATTTAAACTCATCTTTCCTCCTAACGGAGTCGAGATAAAAATATTTGACTCAAGACTTGTGTTTAAACCCATCTTTCCTCTTATTTGGTACACATCCTCTAATAGATCTAAGAACAAAGCTTCACAACTTGTCCACAATCTTTTTTATTTTCAACAGAAGGAATGGAACCTATCTTAGCTCAAATGATATGTGTGATCGACAACATGAAGGGTATAATTTCTCTTGGTAAGGCATCAATGCAATCTTCTCACTTAAAGCCGTCAGGGTCGATTGGAATTTCTTAAGGGCTATATTGGCAAAGTGGGATCCTAACACCCATGTACTTGTTCCAATTTGCCCCCCACTATTCTTGCTCAAAATTTGCCCCCACTTTTGAGGTCGGGACCTAGTCAAAAGAAAAAATTGAACGATATCTTGATTCTTCGTGTTTTTTGTCTACTATATGTGTTCTAAAATCCATTAAAAGTGAACAATTGGCATGAGCCACTTTAAAAAAAAATTGTTTCTATTAATTTAGATACTAAAACAATTCCATTTTGTTTTGTTCATTCAATCAGGTCTCAATGATGTATTTGTGTGGTTCTGACAATGACAAAAGGGGAACTAAGGTTCTTTTACAAGATCGTGGCTGCACCAAAGTGGTTGCCTACGTACCCAAAGAGGGATCAAGCCATACATAGTTCAAGGGTTTCATTTCATGTATTCGACGAACACAATCGATTGGCTTAGATGTAAGGTAGGATTTTGTGGAAACCTCTTGCAAGTGGTGCAAGAGTGAGTGTTAGTTTGGTGAATTTATTTCGAAGGGATAACCTTTTGCGAGTGGTTTCAAGACGAGATATGTTCACTCGGAAAAGCTAAGTTCCATCATCACCAAAAATAGTTTGTGAGGCTAAGCGATCTTCATCAATCTAAGAGGACTTTCTCAAGGTTTGTAACATGGTCAATGGTTTCTAAAGATAATGAAGGAAGGGATAATTGAAAGGCTTAAAAGGTGTTTCAGGGTTCCTATAAGCCAAGGATTACCTTTTAATTTTTTTCCTTCCTTTTTTTCGACTTTTGTCTCCTTCATCGATTATTCTCTTCATTTTTTCTTATATTTTGACTTTCATCTCCTTCATCAGTCATCCTCATTATATTTTCTTATTTTTTTTCATCTCATTCATCGATCATTCTTTTCTTTTCATCTCCTCCATCGATCATTCTTTACTGTTCCTTTTTTTTTTCTTTTTTTGTCTCTTTGTTTTGTTTGCCCTATTGGTGTGGCTTGTTCTTTTAAAATATTTCATCATCAAATATGTTGACATCGGAAGGAATTGGAATATGCTTGGGTATACCGAAAGGAAAAATTCGCTTTGGTCGATCCAGCTGAGTAAACAGAAACGCAGTGGGAGAATCAGCTCGGGTTGAATCCGATTTGGAATGAATTCATTGGGGTCTCTAGAGGCTGCCATATGTCGGGCCTTGATTGGATGGTGGGAAAACAATCCTTGGCGAGGTTTGTTTTGAAAGAAATCATATTGAGGAAAAAATCTTGATGAATGGGAAAAAAATAGAATGGCCTCTCGTTGTCTCAAATCTAATCGCTTAGCCTTACCAAACCAAATATTTTATAGGTTCAGGGTTACAAATGAACTTCCTAATGTTTCATTTTGCCCAAATGTTTAGGTGTAGAATGCATATATACTATGAAATGTTTTGTTTTTATTAAAATGGAACAAATTTAGTATCCAGATTAACAGTCAGAGTTTATTTGTTTCAATGTTTTGTTTTCAAAATCAAGTTCATTGAAAGGGAATTCTTATCACATATTGGAAACATAGCTGTAACGACCCATCCCAGGTTGGCCACCACCGAGACGGTGTCGTCACGTTTGGAAATCCCAGCACGACACATACATGCAACAATACAAAAATATATCAACTAAAATTAAAAATTTTATCCAATCCTTAACTCTTTTCAGAGAATATACTTCATCATTCTCCCTTCAGAAACAATATATATATATATATATATATGCATGAAAAAGTTTTTATTGCAAACTTTTCTTTCTTCTTTCTTCTTTCTTACAATGTCTGAAGACTTGACCACGAGACTTACTTAAGGTAGTTTCTCTGCTATCTACTTTAAACTCTATCTGCCCTGTCCGTTGCCTGAAAATTTTCAACAATGAGGAATGAGTTTCACAAGTTCAGTGAATTAAATTTACTAGAAGTACTCGATTATATACTTCCAGTCACATCTTATAATTTAATCTTTTCTAATTTACCAATATAAATCATCTATTTCTTCATAGATAATCATTCAATCTTTTAAATAATCTTTCCGTTTTCATTCATCTATTATCTCATATAAATCAATAATAACATCCTATTACAATTTCAACCATTTATCAACCTCATCTTAAATTAATCATTAAACATATCAATTTTTCTTCTCATATATTTAATCATCTCGAGATTTTCAATTTAACATCATTCTTTACCTCATTATGAGGTTCACAACATATAATCAATAGAGCAAATCAATTTTTATCTTAATATATTGTCATATTTCTTTCTCATCATATATGTCTCTCTGTGAGACTCATTTGTCTATCAATCATATCACAAGACTGATGCTTTAACATCTCAATAAAAAATAATCAATAATTAAAATAAATGCAATTCATGGATTTAAATAATTATCGTTTAGGAACGTCTTATCACATGTCGACATGTTTCAGCTTAGACCGGCTGCCTTTTCGGTTCTTTATTTTCAGTTAGACCGGTTGTCTTCTTAGTTCTTTTTATTTTTGGCTAGACGGATTGCCTTCTCGGTTCTTTTATTTTCAGATAGACCGACTACCTTCCCAGTTCTTTTATTATCAGCTAGACTGACTACCTTCCCGAACTTTTTATTATTCAACTAGACCGGTTGATTTCCTTGCTTTTTTATTTTTTTAGCTAGACTGGCTACCTTCTCGACCTTTAATTTTTTTAGCTAGATTGACTGCCTTCCCGACCTTTTAATTTTCAACTAGATCGGCTGCCTTCCCGGTCTTTTATTTTTCAACTAGACCGACTGCCTTCCCGATCTTTTATTTCATGCATATGAACAATAATATGAAAACAAACAGACTAGCTGCCTTCCTGGTCTTTTATTTTATGCATATGAGCAATAATGTGAAAACAAACATACATTCAAGCATTCAATTTAGCTATCCAGCTCTTTCTCAAAATTATTATTTGTGTCATATTCATTAAATTATCTCCTCATATATCATATCAAATTGTCAATTATAGTTTGTCAAGAATTTCATTTATCATTTCATTATATATTTCATCAACTCAGTATTTCAATAATATTACTTCTCATATAATAAATTTTGAACATATCAATTATTCATATAATATCAATTACCAAACTTTCATATATCATCAAATCATTGTAGTTCAGTAGTTAATTCAAATATCATCACTTTATATTTCATATTTATCTCGATTACAAGAAGTAAATCTAACTCACCACATAACACTTAAAGCTACCTGTGGATCACCTCCTTACCTTTCATGCTCCTTTCAGCAATTTTACCCGATTATTGATTATCAACATCTGACATAATATTTATATTAAAATTTCTAATTTATTCTTCAGTTTTTCTATAATTCATACCCTTTAAATTTCTACATCAAATTCTAGGTAATTTCATGTATGCAGAATTTCAAAAATAAAATTCACATTATTACCTTTTGTTTTTCTTAAAGCTTCCATCGAATCTCTTTAAAATTCTCCCGTAAACTTCTTTAAAATTTCAATCTTTCAACCTTTCTTTGAGTCCCAAGGTATTTAAAGAAAGAAAGTAATTTGAATTGACGAAAGAAGAAAACCAAACAGAATTTGGTAAGAAAAATCAAACAAAATAAAAATACTAAACTTTTTTCATTAAAACGTACTGCCACCATTTCTTCAATTTTTTTGCTGGCTTACATGCATACTTTGCATGTGTATGTTGCCAACACCTGGACTTCCAGGTGTTGCCCCCCCCCCTTTTTTTTCTTTGCTACTTCACCTGGACGCTTCCATGTTTTTTTTTGAAAGAATTATTTTATTCAATAATAAATCTTATATATATATATTATTTTACTTCCATGTAATATCTATCAAATTACTTCGTTACCCGTACTTTAAGAACACAGGTATTACAATTCTACACATCTTATAAAAATTTTGTCCTCGAATTTTTTTTACCTAACTTAAGAAACAATTGTGGATAATATTTATTTATAATTGCCTCACACTCTCACGTAATCACTTTAATGTCTTTATTTCGCCACAAAATTTGAACTAATAGAATTACTTTATTACATAATACTTATTCTTTTCTATCTAAAATTCTCACTAGTACTTGTATAAAAGTCAAATCTTCATGAATTTCTGCAGCTTAGCTCGAAATATTATGAGATTCATCATGTAAGCGCTTTCATAAAAGTGAAGTGTGAAATATGTTATATAACAGCTTCAACTCTAGAGGAAATTCCAGACTATACACAAGTAGCCCAACTTTCTCAATAACCTCATAGGGTCCCACATACCTCGGACTCAACTTTTCTTTCTTTTTGATCCTCAACACACCTTTCTATGAAGATATTTTCAAATACACCTAATCACCTAATTGCAACCCAAGATGTCTTCTTCTATTATCAATATAGCTATTCGGTCTACTTTGTGCTGGTTTAAGGTTCTCTCTAATCAGTTTGATCCTCTCAATTGTTAATTTAATAATTTATAGACCAAATATATTTCTCTCCCACTTTTTCCCAACATATAGGAGTTCTACACCTTCTATCATATAATGCCTCAAACGGTGCCATTCCAATACTGTATTAATGTGGATTATTATATGCAAATTCAATCAATGGTGAGTAAGCATCCCAACTTACTGAGAAGCTCATCATAGTAGGCCTCAATATATCTTCTAGTACTAAAATAATCCTCTATGTCTGCCCATTTGTTTGAGGATGAAAAACTGTACTAAACTGCAACTACGTACCTATGGCTTTTTGCAACCATCTTCAAAATCTAGATGTAAATTTAGTATCTCTATTTGATACTATGCTCAAAGGCACTCTATGCAATCTCGCCATCTCAGCTACATACAGTTCAACCAACTTTTTAGGACTCCATGTAGTTTAAGATGAAAATGAGATGGTTTAGATAATCTATCTACAATACCCCACTCAACATTAAAACTTCTCTGGGTATGGGAAAATCCAGAAACAAAATCCATACTCATATTTTCCTATGGCTACTTAGGCACTAGAAGAGGCTGTAGTAAGCCTACTGAATGTCTATTCTCAGACTTCACTTACAGACAAACCAAACATCTAGAAATGTATTCAGTTACATCCTTCTTCAATCTATACCACCAGAAATTTTGTCTCATTCCCCTATACATTTTATTGTTACCCGGGTGCATCGAATACACTAAACCATATGCTTATCTTAATATCTCATTTTTCATCTCAACATCATTGGGAACACAAATTCTATGTACTAATACCAACATGCCATCCTCTCTGATTATGAACTCAGTATGCTCTCCACTCAGTACTTCCTGCTTAATCTTTTCTATCTCTTCATCTCCACCTTGCATCTCTAACAAGCATTCTACTATGGATGACTGTACAACCATATTTGCTGACAATGATCCTCTATCACTGATATTCAACTTCATTCTTATCTCTCTTAAATCTATCATCAATTTCACATAATGACTCTCAATAATAGTTAATCTTCCTTTAGATTTTCTACTCAATACATCTGTTACCACATTCGTCTTTCCTAGATGATAGTGAATTATACAGTCATAGTCACTAATAAACTCCAACCACTGCCTCTATCTCAAATTCAACTCTCTCTATGTAGGTAAGTATGTTAAACTCTTGTGATTAGTAAATATCTCACAAGTGGCTCCATATAGATGATGTCTCCAAATCTTCAAAGCAAACACTATGGCAGCTAACTCTAAGTCATGGGCAGGGTAATTTCTCTCATGATTCCTCAATTTCCTAGAAGTATATGCCATTACCTTCCCATGTTGCATCAACACACATCCCAACTCTTGATGGGATGCATCACTATACACGACAAATCCTTCATCACCAGAAGGAAGCACCAATACTAGAGATGTAGCCAATTTCTCCTTTAGTAGTTGAAAACTTTTCTCACACTCTCCAGACCATACAAATCTCACCTTTTTCCTAGTCAATCTAGTCAATAGTACTGTAATAATAGAAAAATTCTGAATGCATCTTCTATAATAATCAGCTAACCTCAAGAAGATTATAATTTCAGTCACATTAGTTGGTATCTCCCAACTCAACATTGCTTCTATCTTTTGTGGATCAACTGTTATACCATCTCCAGATATTACATACCCCAAGAAAGTTACTTCATTCAACCAAAACTCACATTTAGAAAATTTTGCATACAATCTCTCTCTCTTCAGAATCTCCAACACAGTCCTTAAATGTTTCACACGTTTTCCCTCATTTTTAGAATATACCAAAACGTCATCAATAAATATAACCATAAATTTGTCAAGAAATAGTTTAAACACCTTATTTATCAAATCCATGAATGTTTCTAGAGAATTTGTCCACGCAAATGGCATCATAAGAAACTTATGGTGACCATAACGTTCCCTAAAAGCAATCTTAGGCACATCCTTATCCTTTACCTTCAACTGATGATAACCTGACCTCAGGTCTATCTTAGAAAACACTCTTTCTTTCTGTAATTGCTCAAATAAATCATTTATCCTGGGCAAAAGATATTTATTCTTAATGGTGATCTTATTCGGCTATTTGTAGTCCATACACAACATCATCGTTTTATCTTTCTTCTTCACAAACAATACAGGGGCTCTTCATGGTGACATACTTGGTCGAATAAATTGTTTATCTAACAATTCTTGAAGCTGAACTTTCAATTCTTTCAACTCAGCTGGTGCCATTCTATAAGGTGCTATAGATATGCGTGTTGATCCCAAAATCACATAAATAGAAAACTCAATCTCCCTGTGGGAAGCAAAGCAGGAAACTCATCCGGGAATACATTTCAAAAAATCTTTCACTACTAAGATTTCTTCTAACTTCCTAATCTCTTTTCTAGAATCCACCACATATACCAAATACCCCTCATAACCCTTCTTCAACCATTTACTAGTAGTCAGTAAGACAATTGACAAGTATCTTACGTTTTCCCTGAAAGTTAAACTCATCTTGTCTTGGTATCTTGAACACCATATTTTTCTTAAAACAATCAACCCAGACATAATATGCTGACAGCCAATTCATCTCCAGAATCAAATCAAAATCAACCATATTTAAAGAAAACAAATCAACTTCAAACTCTTTATCATCCATACGGATTAGATAACCCCAATAAATAGTTTTAGTCATAATTCTATCTTAAGTAGGAATTTCAAGAATAAGATTATGCATCAAAGAACTAATATAAACATAAATAAACTTTATATACACACTGGATGAAAAAGAATGGGTTGCACTAGGATCAATCAATAATCTATCAGGTCTATCAAGAATGGATACCATATCCATATCAATATTAGGAGTGACTTGCGCATCCTGTTGGGCCAACACATAGACTTTGCTATCTCTGGCTTGTAACTAACCACTATGTCCTCTCTCAGTTACTGATCCTTTGCCTTTTCCCTACATACTCTCTGATCAACTACCTCTCTCCACCTATTTTCTCCCAACATCTCCAGTACTAATCTCAACAGATTTCCCCACTGGACAATTTACACTGATATGTCCTCCCTCACCACATACAAAGCACATCAAAGTAGGATAATTTTGAGACAAATGCCCTATTTGATTACATCTATAACAAAATTTTGTCTCTCTATCATACATCAGATTATCACTTCCCCTTGGTGGCGTACTTACTCCTTTACCATAACTTCTAGTTTTCATAACCTGTCTCCAAAATCTAAGGGTCTGATGAGAATGTAAAATGTCATATTTTTCTCCCTTAGTGTTTAGTTTTTTATACTCATTTGGTGCCTAAATATACTCATTACTCTTATATTTTGATTTAGGATGCAAATGGTGGTGTTAAGTGCAAAATGAAACTAATTGGGCGATTTTGGATAGTTTTGACATCGCTGGTAATCTAGGCATAACTCTTACATCTAAGCTCTGATTGAGATGATACAACATGATACAGAATGCCAAGAACACGCTCTACAACTTTTATGTTTTGAGTTTTGAGAGATACTGGCTAAATCGAGGTCAAAACTGGGCTTGGATTTGCTGCACCTACACTATTGCAGTTCTGGAAAGTCCTTTAGCTTGCAATTCTAATACGCTGATTTGACACGGTTTATTTTCAGAAATTTCCAGATCTAGTGCACGAAAATTCATGTCGAGAACACCAGTTTCCTAGTTATATTAAGACTTTATTTTATTTTTAATGTTTTCCTTAAATTAGTCAGATTTTGATATTGCTATTTTAGGATAATATTTAGAATAATTTTAGGAAATATTGTAGGGTTTCTAATACTGAAAATAACATGTACAAGAGGGGAGAAATCATCAGACTTCAGGGATGCCTCTCTCTCCCCTCTTCTCTAAGTTCTCCTTCGAGTTTTCATCATGGCCCTGTGTGGCTAAACTTTTATAATTGGTCGAAGGAAACGGAAGCCTCAGAATCAATAAAACAGTGAGATCTAATATGCTTTTTTTTATTGTTCAATTTATACTTTGAGTATCAAATGTTCTTCTGTCCATATTTTCATGATTTTCTCATTTGATTACTAGGAAGCCTACTAGTTTATTATTCGTTGCAATCTACTGCTACGTTAGATATCAAATCTGTAATTGTTTGATCCCTCTAATTTGTGAAACAACTAAGACTTAATGATTTGCTGCGTCAGAAATTATTAGATCTTAGGAACACTTGAATAAATTAAATGTAACCGCTTGTGCTTGTGTTTTTTAGCTTCATCAATCTCTCTAATTCTTAAAGCTGCTACTAGATTAAACCTTTATTACTTGTCTTTGGTTGTTTAGTAGTTAGGGTTAATTAGATCACTTGTTTTCTAATTAACTGCGACTAAGGAGAGATAGGAAAATAATTCCAACGGTGACTATTCAAAGTGTGAATTGACATATACTTGCATCGATGATCAGTTGTAAAATTCCGATGGTGGATGTTGACTTAGACTAAGGTTTGTTCTTTTGATTGATTTCGATACTTCAATTTGAATTGTTCATTAGTTGTTTTTCTTAAAATTGTTTTCGTTATACTCAAATCCCCCTATCCTTGTTCACATAGCATAAAACTAGGCTAGATACTCTCTGTGGGAACAATCCTTACTCACACTACTACATGTATTTTTAGGAGTACAGGTTTTATTTTTGGTTGCCTGCGACAGCACACCAAATTTTGGCACTGTTGCTGGGGAGTCATTCTAGTTGACTTTTTTTTTTGCTTTTTGCAATCCTTATTTTGTTCTTGAAATTTTTTTAAAAAAACTAAACGAAAAAAATAATGTTGTCACTAGCAAAGGGTGAAAAAGAGTTTCACTAAATTGTTAGAATTGCCCATACAGATCAATCATCTTTGCGGATTAAACAGTATTGATTTAGGAAGAACCAAGAGATGATCCATATATGCTTGGAAAGATCCAGATGTTTCTTTTCTAGAGAATTTTACGGCTTGTAAATATGATTTTTCTAGAGAAAGTTATGGCAATTTTAGTAGACAAAGGTCAGGTTGTGCGCGATTTCAACGTGACAAAAGTGAAGGAGCTATTAAATTTTGATTTTTTTTTCGTTTTGCTAGCAAAATCACCGTGATTTTTTGTGTTTTAGTGTAGAATTTTTATTTATTTTCATTACACTAGATTTTTCTTGATTTGTTTTTCATGGTTTATTAGAGTTTCCTTGATTTGCAGTGCGATTCAGAAATAGAGTGAACTTTGCACAGGTTAAGGAGGGAAGCTCAGAGAAATTCTGAAGAGAATGATCCAGTTCTTGATCACCTATTTGCTAGTGATTTTGATTTAGAAGAAGAGGATGTCATGGCTGGAAATCAAACTTTGAAAGAGCTTGCTGCCCCTAATTTAAATCAACAACCCTTATGCATAACGTTCCCTACTTTAGATACTACCACTACTTTTGAATTAAAATCTGGACTAATACATATTTTGCCCACTTTTCATGGCCTTGCAGGTGAAGATCCTCACAAGAATCTAAAGGAGATTCATGTTGTATGCACGAGTATGAAACCCACGGGGGTGACTGAAGAGCAAATTAAATTAAGAGCCTTTCCATTTTCTTTGAAGGATTCGGCTAAGGATTGGCTCTATTACCCTCCAAGAGTATTACCACATGGAACGAGATGAAAAGGTTGTTTTTGGAGAAATATTTCCCAGCTTTAAGGGTGGCCAACATTCGAAAAAAATTTTGTGGTGTAAGGCAGCACAACAGAGAGTCCCTACACGAATATTGGGAGCGTTTCAAGAAATTATGTGCAAGCTGCCCCCATCATCAAATTAGTGAGCAATTACTTATTCAGTATTTCTATAAGGGCCTTCTACCCACTGATAGGAGCATGATTGATGTCACTAGTGGAGGAGCTTTGATGGATAAAACTCTCGAGGCTGCGAGAAACTTGATGAGGTAAATATTTCCTCCCTTGAACAACAACTTGCGAGTTTAACTTCTCTTGTTCATCAAATAGATGTAGGTAATATGCAAAAGCTGAAGGCTTGTGGGATTTGTTCGGTAGTAGGGCATCCAACTGATATTTGCCCAACTCTTCAAGAGGAGCCCATTGAGCAAGTGAATGCAGCAGGTGGTTTTCCTGGACAACCACAAAGGAAGTATGATCCCTATTCAAGCATGTATAACCCGGGATGGAGGGATCACCCAAATCTTAGCTATGGGCATCCACAAGTAAATCAGCCCGTGACTCAAAACTGCTCAAGTTGCACGCAATATAAGCACCCATACCCCCTACACAACAACCGGGCCAAACTCCTAATTCTGGTGTATGTCTTTAGAAAATATTGTTAAGTCTCTTGCCACTAATACTTTGCAATTTCAACAGGAGAGGAAACAATTTCAACAAGAAACGATAGCTAATATTCAAAGTTTGGACAATCAGATGAGCCAGATGGCAACCACAATTAATCGGCTAGAGGCACAAAGTTCGGGGAAATTACCCTTTCAAACAGTAGTAAATCCAAGAGAAAATGCAAGTGCGATCGTTTTGAGAAGTGGTAAAGAGGTTAAGATTCCAGTAAAGGCAGCCCCTGCATCATCAAAGCAAGAGAAAAAAAAAATGTCGTTACAGATAGGGACGTTCCCAATGACGATGACGTACCTAAGTGTAAGTTTCTGCCTCTTTCTGATTATAAACTAGTACATCCTTTTTCTCAGGCTTTAGCAAAATCTAGAAAAGATGAGCAAAATAAAGATTTATATGAAACTTTTCGTAGATGCGAGGTAAATATTTCACTTTTAGATGCTATTAAACAAGTACCTCATTATACTAAATTCCTGAAAGAACTATGTACAATAAAGAGAAATAGAAACTTAAACGATGAGAGAAGGTGAGAGTACGGGAGAATGTTTCTGCAGTTATTTAAAGAAAACTCCCTGCGAAGTGCAAAGATCCAGGTATGTTTACTATCCCTTGTACGATAGGTAACACTAGATTTGAGAAGGCCATGCTAGATTTATGAGCTTCTATCAATGTCATGCCATATTCTATATATGCTTCTTTGAAAATTGGACCTTTGAATAAAACTGGTGTTGTGATTCAATTAGCTGATAGATCTAATGCATATTCTAAGGGTGTAGTTGAGGATGTTCTTGTGCAAGTTAATGATTTGGTTTTCCCTGCTGATTTTTATGTGCTTGATATAGAGGATGGTGATCAAACTACTCTTAGTTTGTTAGGAAGACCATTCTTAAAGACATCCAAGACTAATGGCACACTTACCATGGAATTTGATGGTGAAATTATTAAGTTTAATATTTATGAAGCCATGAAATATCTTGGTGATGATAATCCTGTTTATTCTATTGATGCGATTGATTCTTTAGTATAGGAAGTTTTTGAACTTAATGGAAACAATGGCTTAGAAGTTGCCATTAGTAAGCATCTTGAGAAAGAGAATGAGGAGTTAGCCTTGAGTACTGATTTGTAGGAAATTGTTGCAGTGTTGAATGATTTTCCGAAGTTACAACAGTCAGGTAACATCCCTTGTATTATGTTACCAGTTTCTAATGAGAGGCCTTTACCTTCTATTTTGCAGGCCCCTATTCTAGATTTGAAACCTTGAGTCGAGCCAGCGACAATAAACAAAGGCGCTGCTTGGGAGGCAACCCAAGGGGAGTTAATTTTTTTTCTTCTTATTTTTGCATTTATATTTTGGTTATTTTTGCCTTTTCTTTTCATTTCACCTTACATTGGGGACAATGTTTTAAGTATGGGGGGAGGGGATTTAGGTTGTGTTTTAAATTTGTTTCTAAAAAAAAAATTTTGGTTTTTGTTTTTGTGGTTTTCAACGATTTTTGGTTGTGTATGTCATGAGCAAGATTCAATTAAGCTTGAAAAATTCATAACATGATTGAATAAGTAATCTTCCAACTTAGACTTAATTTAGTTTACTTATTTTCCTTGAGAATGGTAGCGACTAAATTTAGTAGACAAAAGCTAGTGAGATTTTGAGCCTTTAGACTAACACATCCATATCAGTCTCACTATTTTCTTTCATGTGGGATATTCTTCCATGGATTTGTTTCTCTAGAACTTGCCTTGATTCTCTTCGAGGTCATATTGACACATGTATACATAAACATGATTAAGGCCCTCTTTGTTATAAGCTACATAAGCCAAATAGCCTACCTTGTAATTAATTTTTTTCCCTTTGTTGAACCCCTTTGAGTTTTATTGGTTTTTTTTTTTTTGTTTATTGTGAACCCATGTTACAAGCTTTAAACCCGAAAAACAATGTCTTTACCCAAGCTGTAGAGCTAGTGGAGCATTGTTCATCATTATGATATGTATGGATGTGCAAGAAATAAATGTAGGGCTGTCTGGATTCGTGAGTTCCATTTTTGATGTAATTTGTTTTTTTTTAAAAAAAAAAAAGAGAAAAGAATAAAGGAAGTGATAGAGGAAATTACTTTTAATATTACGAACTGTCCCTGTTCATAATTCCTCCTAAAATTCCAAGAAAGGGGTCTGTTTATACGTGATATATACAAATGTGGAAGTTGTTGCGAAAGATTGTTCCCTGCAGCAAACGAAAAGTGTTCCTTTGAACAATCTCTTTTTCAATGTAGGAGTTTTACATAGTTTAAATTCTTTAAAGCCAAATCGAAGAAGCTGCTGAATGGAGTGATTGGTTTTCCATGTCTTATATATTCAAGCTTGAGTTGATTCATTTTTGCTCCACTAGTTTTGATGGCTTTTGAGCTACATTCCCAAATATTTCCCACCTTGATCCTAAACCCTGTTATAACCCTTGAAAAGTTCTTATGATTCGTGTTATGCATATGATCCCAGTGGTGGAGAATGAGAAGATATGCAAGCCTATGGTAGATCATTTCCATTAGAATGAATTTGAGTGAAACACATACCCTTCAAACACTTGAGAGTCGATTGTTTATTTCTGTGAGGGTCTACATATTTAGTTTACTCCATCTTTGAGTGAAAATGCTTACTAAGTAATTGTAAGTTGTTTAAGAATGTTTATTCATGATATGTTATAAGTTTTGAAGAGCTTTGTTGTTCTTTGTTGATGGCATTGCAACCTTGGTGTTTTTGGGAAAGTGAATTTGAGTTTTACCCGAGGATGAGCAAAAGTTAAGTGTGGGGTAATTTGATGAGAATGCAAAACGTCATATTTTTCTCCCTTAATGTTTAGTTTTGTATACTCATTTGGTGCCTAAATGTACTCATTATTCTTATATTTTGATTTAGGATGCAAATGGAGGTGTTAAGTGCAAAACAAAACTAGTTGGGCGATTTTGGACAATTTTAACATTGCTTCGTAATCTGGGTATAACTCTCTCATCTGAGCTCCGATTGAGATTATTCAAGATGCTACAGAACACCAAGAAAAATCTCTATAACTTTTATGTTGAGTTTTGAGAGGTATTGGCTGCATTAAGGTCGAAACTGGGCTTAGAGTTGCCACACCTACACTGTTGCAGTTCTAAAAAGTCCCTTAGCCTGCAATTCTAATACGTTGCTTTGACACAGTTTAATTTCGGAAGTTTCTAGATCTGGTGCACAAAAATTCATGCTGAAAACACTAGTTTCCTAGTTATATTAGGAATTTATTTTATTTTTAATATTTTCCTTAAATTAGTCAGATTTGGATATTATTATTTTAGGATAATATTTAGAATATTTTTATGAAACCTTGTAGGATTTCTAATACTGAAAATTACGTGTATAAGAGGCGAGAAATCATCAGACTTCAGAGACGCCTCTCTCTCCCCTCTTCTCTAACTTCTCCTTCGAGTTTTTATCATGGCCCTGCGTGGCTAAAATTTTATAATTGGTCGAAGGAAACAGAAGCCTCAGAATCAATAAAACTGTGAGATCTAATATGTTTTTTTTTTTTATATTGTTCAATTTATGCTTTGAGTATCGAATATTCTTCTGTCCCTATTTTCATGATTGTCTCGTTTAATTACTAGGAGGCCTACTAGTTTATTATTCATTGTAATCTACTGCTAGGTTAGATATCAAATCTGTAATTGTTTGATCCCTCTAATTTGTGAAGCAACTAAGACTTAATGATTTGCTGCGTCAGAAATTATTAGATCTTAGGAAGAACGCTTGATTATGCCCAAAGTATAACGCGTTAGTTGTAGCACAGCTTTGGGGTGTCGATTCCACAGGGAGACAAGCGATCTACAAGAGAAGGCGCAAAACTTAAAATGAACAATAAAAGTTAAACGGGAGAATTTTAGTTTTGATATTGAAGTAATGTGAAGTAGTGTAAATATAATGGATAGATAACGAGGGTCCGGGAATCCTCCCTAGGTTCATTGCCTTATTCCAATCTTGATTCAATTATTTTAATCTCAATTGCAATTTTCACATTCCAAACAAGCAATCGGCAAATATTCAATCAAGCATATATATAAACCCTAATGTAATTGATATGAATTACTATTTACTTTCGATTTAAGCACACATGACCTATCCTATAGATTTATCAAGAAATGACAATATATTTTTAATGACAATATTGCAGTAATGGACAAACCTAAAAGATAAATCTACCGGACTCAATCATACCCAAACAACGTCATATAAGAAAAGCATGACAAGACTTATATGGAGAAGAAAGATACAATCACCGGATTAAGAGATAAATCTTCTAATTAAATTACAGAGTAACTCATACAATGTTTTGATAATAAATCCAAACTACAACTGAATCAATAATGGAAGATAAGAATGACTACACCTAGGGATTCATCCCTTCTCCTTGCTTGGAGATTAGTTGACCATGGGGGAGAATGTGGCAGCCTTCATAATGTTTTCCCCAGCCTCTGGCCTTTAATGATTCCCTTTTTCTTAAACCCTAAGTGATCTATTTATAATACAATAGGTCCAAGGGTGTTCTAGGGTTTAAACAATCATTAAAGTCCTAATTAGGTCATAACTCGAAAACAAAGTTTCGTGTGCGCGCCGCGGCTCTCACTTATGTGCGCCGCGGCCCTGCCTGATCCTTGGTTGGGTGTGCCTCTGGGCACCGCGGCCCTCTCTTCTAGGTTCCTAGGCTTTGGCTAATGGTGGAGTCTCTCTCTTCTGGGTGCCTAGGCTTTGTCTGGTCTGTGCCTAGGTGCACACTGAAGGCTTCCTTGCCCATAAACCTTTCATCTTGTCCTTTCGGAAGCACTTCTTCACTCTAATACGCATGGAATCTTCGAGCTTTAAGCAATGATAGCTTTTCCATCTCTTTTAAACTCAAAGTACCTGAAAATGCACCAAAATAGATAAATGATCCAAGAATATTACTTTAGAGTTATTAAGGTATAAAAGTGTAATTCAAACCTAGATCAACCTTAAAATCCTAACAAATAAGTACTATTAAGATGCATTTTATGACTCTCATCATAACCCCCAACTAGCTTATTGCTAGTCCCTAGCAATTCAAGTGAAAACAAGAGATGAATTCTACGGTAGGAATCAAAACAAAGTAAAGCAGTGTTAGTGTTAAACTAGGAGCAATTCACTATTTGTCTCAGAAATCGCATATAACACAGCTTATAGAATCATTAAATATCACCCAAGTCCAAAAGTAATCCAAACATCAATCTTAAAATTGTTATCGACTCTTAACATCCATCTTACCACAATCTATTAATCCGAACACCTGGATGATTTTATGCATGACATTCATGAATACAAGTCTTGGCCTCTAAAAACATAATAAATTGCGTGACATCAATCACAAATCAAGCTCCATAAGCTTATTTTTCAAATCACTCACCACTATTTTAGAAAAGTCACACTACATTGGATCAATAAGTCTTTAATAAGCTTGTAATGTTAGGCTAGGGTAAAGGTTAAGAAAGAACGGGAATGATTCAACCAATAAAAGAACTTAATCTCTTAGTTTTAAACATAACCTTCTTTTAAGCACTGGATAACCTTACTTCAACACCCAACTCCTTCAATTATTTTTTTTATAAGAGCATATCTCTCGATAAGTCACCACTTTTCTTTTCTTCTTTCTTTGCCATACTTCACTTCTTTTTTATTTTGGCATATGACCATTTACCTTCTTTTTCATTTTTTTTCTTTTCTTTTCCACAACCCCCAACTTATCTCCTTTAATGTACTTAGCTTATGGTAGTAATATTTTTTTTTTTTTTCATATTTCCATCCTTACTCCTTTTAAGTGCTTATCAACAAATGTATATAACTAAGTTCTTTATAAAGAAATGTAAGAATAAAATATTTTTAGGCTCATAAAGGTAAGTAAATGGGTTATCGAAAGAAATAAGGCTCAAATTCTTTTTCAAGAATAGGCTCAAACGGGTGACTAGCAATAAATATAACAATGGTAAGTTTGAAAGGCTCAAACGGTTCAAAAATGACCTATATCATATCCTAAGCAATGTGCATTCTAGGATCAAATAAGTTCTAGAGCTTGTCGAGACCAAAAAAGTATTCACAAAGCAATTACACATAAAACTTCTCTAGATGCTTTAGACTAATCATACAATCTTACCGCAACTAGAGTCTCAAACCAAATGAAGATTGACACTTAAATTATTCTTAAGCCGAAGCAAGATTTAACTTCTTCTAAATGCTGTATGCTATCTCAATTAAGCTCATATCATTGACATGTGAAGCAACTCCAAGGCTTAACATAAAGCATGCTAAAAACAAACAAAAAGGGAAAATGACACCAAGCAGTCCAATGAAAAAAAAGAAATATGTTTCCTCCACCCCTAACTTAAAAATTGCATTGACCTCAATGTAAAAGAAAGAGTAAAGGAAACTCCCTTTGTAACCAAAATTGCACAGAAGCTGAAGATTGTGCACCACCATTTGAATTGAATGCTCATCTTTGTCCTTGAAAAGAGAAGAAAAAAAAATAAAGAAAAAAATATGAAGTTAATATTGGAAAACAACAAAATACTAATAATAAACAAGAAAAAGAAAAATGCAAAACAATAAAAATAAAAATGATAAGCTGTGGGATGCCTCCCATGAGCGCTAAGTTTTACGTCTTCAGCCAGACACTCTTATTCCCTCATAGACAAACATAAGTTGAATGCACCAGCAACTGCTTCACTGCCAAATTTGGTGCTTGTATGCTTTGAAAAGGCCTCAAGGATGTCATCAATAACATCTGCAGATTCTGGCTCAATATATGTTCTCGTGAAACCATGGGTGTGGATTGACTCAAATGGATTAAGGTGATGGACCTTTTCCATGAGTGAGTCAATCATGTATGCTTGGTGGCTCTCGTCATTATCTTCTGATTTGTTCATTATCGGGATGTGTAATGACTGAACACTTTGGGTCACAATGGCATTTACCTCCTTCAAATTCTTTTGCACCAGGTGTTGACTATGGGGTGTGGACTGAGCTTAGGAAGGGAACTTGCCTCGGTCATTCACATTCAAGGATGTCATCAATTTGGACACTTGGCTCTTTAGATCCTTATGTTCTTCAACAACCTGCGTAATTAAATATTCAAGCCTGTGATTAATCTTACCCTGTACCTCAATAAAAGCATGCAAAGTTTCTTCTAAAGGACTCCTAGAAGGTGCATGTGCATGATATGGTGCAGGATATGATCTAAGAGGTTGTGCAGGCGGCTGGTTTTCAGACTTCCAGCTAAGATTGGGGTGATTGCGCCACTCCGGATTATAGGTATCAGAGAAGGGTGAAAAAGGCTTATTGTACATACTTAAGGCATTACATTGTTCCTTATACATTCCTCTCATCTTCGCAAATGCGGAACACTCTTGGGCGAGATGATCTACCCCGCCACACACAAAACATGGTCCAAAAGACACTGCATGATTAGCTGCTTGTGTTGGCTTTAAGTTCTTAGTCTTTAACGCATTAGTTCCTTAGTGAGCATCTCGACCTTAGCCTTTAGGTTATCCTCTTCCCTAAGATGGTATATTCCACCACCATTTAGGTTCCCTATAGGTCGTGACCTATTTGTGCTTTCAATAGCACTAGGTCCAGTCTAAGTGTGAGCTTTTTCAGCAAGCTCATTGAGGTATTCTATGGCCTCATCAGGATCTTTCTGTAAGAACTCACCATTACACATCATCTCCACAAATTAGCACTCTCTATATGTAAGTCCCTCATAAAAATAGCTCATTAAGTGCTAATTCTCATACCCATGGTGAGGGCACATACTCAACAACTCTTTAAATCTCTCCCAAGACTGATACAAAGTCTCATTGTCCTTTTGTGCAAAGGTGGAGATTTGCCTTTTTAAAGCATTGGTCTTATGTTGGGGAAAGTATTTATTGAAAAAGACCCGAGTCATCTCAGCCCACGACCCAATAAATCATGGTCTCAGTGAGTATAGCCAACTCTTAGCTCTATCCTTCAAAGTGAAAGGAAAGAACTTGAGTCTCACGATATCATCATGTGCATCTTAACTATGAAGGGCCGCAACTATTTCCTAAAACTCTCTAATGTGCACATATGAGTTTTCATTTTCTAAGCTATGGAACGTAGGGAGAAACTGTATCATCCCTGTTTTAAAATCTAGTTGGCGAGTATTGGCTGGAAACATGATGCATGATGGCGTGGCTATGCATGTAGGGTGGAGGTAATCCTGAAGGGTCCTAAGGGGTTGATATTTATGTTCACTCATTTCTTCGGGACTAGATGGATTATCAAATAAAGGATTTAGAAAAGAATTTAATTCTGACTCTAACATAGGCCTACAAGCAAATGTACCCAAAGTGTCTCTATATCTGGGCATTCAAGGTAAAATAATAAAAAAATAAAAAACAAAAAAATAATGCAGCAAGCTAAAAGAGGGAACGAAGTTACCGCCTTTACAAACTGCTGAAAAGAAAAACTATTCACAATCCTTCTACTATCTTGTCTCAAAGTTGACAATCTTCCTTGTACTTATGCGCGTCTCCCCAACAATGGTGCCAAAATTTGATTACGCCCAAAATATAACGCAGTAGTTGTAGCACAGCTTTGGGGTGTCGATTCCATAGGGAGACAAGTGACCTACAAGAGAAGGTGCAAACCTAAAACGAACGATAAAAGTTAAACTTGCCTAGGCCCTCTCTTCTGGGTGCCTAGGCTTTGGCTGATGGTGGAGTCTCTCTCTTTTGGGTGCCTAGGCTTTGTCTGGTCTGTGCCTAGGCGCACACTGAAGGCTTCCTTGCCCATAAACCCTTCATCTTGTTTCTTTCGGAAGCATTCCTTCACTCCGATACGCATGAAATCTTCGAGCTTTAAGCAATGATAGCTTTTCCATCTCTTTTAAACTCAAAGTATCTGAAATGCACCGAAATAGATCAATGATCCAAGAATATCACTTTAGAGTTATTAAGGTATCAAAGTGTAATTCAAACCTTGATCAACCCTAAAATGCTAACAAATAAGTACTATTAAGATGCATTTTATGACTCTCATCAACGCTTGACTAAATTAAATGCAACAGCTTATGCTTGTGTTGTATAGCTTCATCGATCTCTCTAATTCTTACGGCTGCTACTAGATTAAACCTTTAGCACTTGTCTTTGGTTGTTTAATAGTTAGGGTTAGTTAGATCGCTTGTTTTCAAATTAACTGCGACTAAGGAGAGATAGGAAAATAATTCCAATGGTGAATATTCAAAGTGTGAATTAACATATACTTGCATCGATGATCAGTTGTAAAATTCTGATGGTGGATATTGACTTAGACCAATGTTTGTTCTTTTGATTGATTTCGATACTTCAATTTGAATTGTTCATTAGTTGTTTTTCTTAAATTTTTTTTTTGTTATTCTCAAATCCCCCCATCCTTGTTCACGTAGCATAAAACTAGGCTAGATACTCTCTGTGGGAACGATCCCTACTCACACTGCTACATGTATTTTTAGGAGTATAGGTTTTATTTTTGGTTGCCTGTGATAGCACACCAGGGTCCCACCAATATTGCTCTGAGATACAGAAGCAACAGATCCTGCTTGGCTTTGGCTCTGTATTACAGCTCCCAGTGACAAGGAACGCCCCCTTTGGGGGTGGTCTCCCACCCTGCACACTCATACTGCCACTACTTCTGGAACCTTTATGTCTAAGCCTCTTCAACCACTCTTTCTCTCTCCCTTAAACTCCATCACATCTTTCTCAATCTGAAGTGCTATATCCACCAACCTAACATAACTTATATGTCTCATGTAAGATAGTTTTGATATAATCTCAAAATATAATCCATCTGGGAACCTCTTACACTTCTTCTCCTTTATGTCTACCATTTTTGATACAAACCTTGACAAGGCCACAAATCTTCTATCATACTAAGCCACAGTCAACATATTTTACCTCAAATAAATGAAATCTCTCTTTTGTTGGGCTCTGAAAGTATATGAGCAATATTTATAAAAGAACAAGCCTTCTTAAGCATAATCCAAGTTAAGGGTCTATCAATATATACACTTATCCTAGGAAGAGTATCCTCCCACCATTCTAGAGCTTCTCCTTCTAACTTAAATGAAGCAAAGGCGACCCCTTGCCTATCAGTCACTAGTAAAATACCAAATAATCTTTCTACATGTTTCAACTATAGCTCAGGCTCAGAAGGATTCATAGATCCCTTAAACAATAAAACATTCAACTTAATATATCTAATAAAACAATCTCCCTGGATCTCGTGCATAAACTCACTTTTCCCCTTTTGAACGTATACCATTATTTGATTTACAACAACCTTAGTCACTACTTTAGCCTATTCATCAAGTCTATGCTAGGAACCACATACTCTATCATCTGTTACATTCATTTTCTCAAGAGCATGAGCAAGAGCTTCTCTTAACTCATCGCTTTTAATCCTAGATTCTCTAAAACCCCTACTAGTATCAATTATACTATCAACACGTTCTCTTCTAGGAACTACAGACTCAGACTCAACTTGCGTTTCAAGCTCAACTTATCTAAAAATTGGGGGCCTATCATGCCCCCTCTGGTCAGAAGTCTACCTCTAGCTCTAGCACGTCCACGTGTCGTCCTCAGACTTTGCATTAAATTGTAGTATATTTAAATCTTTCACTTCTTTAAATTTTTATGCAGTCTACAGAATCATAAAACCTAATGTTCTGATACCAAAATTATAACGACCAATCTCGGGTTAGCCACCCTCGAGACGGTGTCTTCACGTTTGGAAATCCCAGCATGACATATATATACAACAATACAAAACTATATCAACTGAAATTAAAAATTTCATCCAATCCTTAACTCTTCTCAGAGAAGATAACTCATCATTGTCCTTCAAAAACAATATATACATATAAAAAATGCATAAAAAAGGTTTGTTGGTATTTGTCTAAGGTTTAATCAGGGTTTGAAAAGCTTCAACATCAAGTCTCAAGGCCGCGGCTCAAGGTGTGCGAGCCTCACCCTGCAGCAAGTCCAAGATGTGTGCCCTCCAGGTCGCGCCGTGGCTCAACTTCCCCAAGATGAGGGGCCCAGAAAGGATGAAGAGGGTGCCCTGGTCTGCACCACAGCCCAGCCCATCTAAGCCTTAACACGAAGCACCAAGCCTCAGCACGCGTTGTTCCAAGCCTCAGCACGAGGCACACCTGATGCTTATGTTTCAGCATTTCAAATAGTGTGTGAGGCATGATCAAAATGCACAGGATCACTTAGGATTGATGAAGGGCTATGGTTGATTGGTCCTCAAGATCTAAGGGTGGAGATTGACCTTAAAGATTGGTCAAGAAGATGGTGCACTATATAAAGGGTCTCCTAGCTTCAATCTCAACACATGTGTGAGACATAACTTGTGATGTAAATGAGAGTTGTGTGAGAGTGCAAAGACACTAAAAATAGGAGAGACTCATTGTAGAGAGGCTGGTTGTTTAGAGAGAGAGTAGAAAGAGGGGATTCAAGAGCCTTGTAAGTGGAATTTCTTGGGAGAAATTCCAGGGTAACTCAAGTCCTTATCACTTTTTTGTTCTCTTCTTTCGTTCTTCAAGAACTAGAGGTTTCTTGAAGAGGTGTTGCTGTTTGTAAGAACTCATAAGATTTAGTGCAGAGGGCTCGGAGGAGCTCATGAGGACGTAGGCACGTTACCGAACCTCGATAACAAATTGCATGTGTTCTTCCTTTTCTTTGATTTCTGTTTCTGTTCTGATCATTACAAGTCATTCTAGACTTGGATGTTTGGAAGGTCACCACCTGGGAATCTTGAGATGATTTCCCAATAGTGGTATCAAAGCTTTGGTGAGCGGATATCGGAGCTGGAACAGAGGTATCCGAGCCAAGATTGGCGGGTACCAGAGCAAAAACGGGAGGTATCGGAGCAACATTCCAAGAATCAAAGATTAACTTATTGGGTGATTCAAGAATGGTATTGAGATCAATCTCTGATCAAGTTCTTGAGGTTTAGAAGAAGTTAGATAACAATTGTGGGTGCTGCATAAATCTGGGATTTTCTCCGCAAGATGGCTTCAAATTTCACTGTTGAGAAGTTTGATGGAAAAAGAGACTTTTCCCTTTGGAAGCGGAAGATCAAGGCGGTTCTTATGTAACAAAAGGTGGACTTGGTGATTAGAGAAGATGACACTTTTCCAGCAAGTATCATGAAGGTCCAACGGATTGAGATGAAGAAGATGTCATACAACACCATCTTCCTGCACATGTTGGATAGTGTCACAAGGAAGTACGGAGAATCAGAAGATCCAACTGTCATATGGAAAAAACTAGATGAGTTGTTTCTTACCAAAACTCTCCCTAATAAGATTTATCTTCTTAAAAGAATTTTTACTTTTAAAATGGATCCTAATAAAGAGTTGCAAGATAATCTTGATGTGTTTAATAAGCTAGTTCAAGATTTGAATAGCTGTAGCATAACATTCCCGGATGAACAATTGGCTATTATTTTGTTGAATTCTCTTCCTGATTGTTTTGATAATGTGATTAATGTAATTGAATATGGAAGAGATACACTAACCAATGAAATTGTGATCAAAGCTATAAGGGCTCGTGATTTCAAAGCCAAGATGAGAGAAGCATCAAGTAGAGAAGGGTTGTTTGTTAGAGGAAGGCCAGCAACTTGGTATAGCAGTAGCATCCATGGCAACTACCGGGAGAAATCAAAGGGTATAGTGTAGAGCCATGGGAGATTGCATTCTAAACCGAAGTTTGGAGGAAGGCGATGCTTCTACTGCAACAAGGAGGGTCATTTCAAGAAAGATTGCAAGAAGAAGATGTGGGATGAGAGAGGAAGAAGCCATACCAATAATGAAGAGGCTTCGATTGCCAAGGGAGAACAGCAAGATGATGTTCTTGTTTTGTGCTCAAATGTGAGCAGGAGGCAAGGCAGTGAGAAATGGATCTTGGATTCTGGGTGCACTTATTATATGTACCCTTGCCGGAAGTGGTTCAAGAATTTCCAAGAAACCAATGATGGAAAGGTTTTCTTGGGGAATGATACTTCTTGCCAAGTGAGGGGGATAGGAGACATCCAATTGAGGATGTTTGATGGAGTCACAAGGCTGCTGCGGAATATGAGGTATCTTTCGGATTTGAGAAGAAACTTGATCTCATTGGGGTAGCTGGATTCCATAGGGTACACATACAAAGCATAGGGGGGAAAGATCAAGGTAACTAAGGGATCTTTGGTAGTGATCAAAGCAGTAATAAAATATGGTCTCTATGAGATGATCAGAGAGACAAAAATCAAGGATCAAGCAACAAGCTTGATGGCTGAGATGGATAGAACAGCCCTTTGGCACACTCGCTTGGGACTTATGAGCGAAAAGGGCCTACAAGTTCTCAACAGGGATGGTATACTTGGTGGTGACAAAGTAGAGAAACTTGATTTTTGCAAGTGTTGCATTCTTGGGAAGCAACACCGGGTCAGCTTCAACACCGGAATGCTCAAGTCTAAGAGCATTCTTGACTATATTCATTTAGACCTTTGGGGACCAGCAAGAATGCCAACACAGGGAGGTAATCTTTACTTTCTGTCTTCAATTGATGATTATTCAAGAAAGGTTTGGGCTTATTTGCTTAAAAATAAATCAGATGCTTTGAATAAATTTGTGGTGTGGAAAAAGTTGCTGGAGACTCAAACAAGTAGGGTAGTTAAGGCTTTACGAACCGATAATGGCTTAGAATTTTGCAATCAGGATTTTGATAAATTCTGTGAGTTAAATGGGATTCTTAGACATAGAACATTTGTAAAAACACCTCAGCAAATTGGAGTTGCTGAGAGGATGAATAAGACCCTTATAGAAAAGGTTAGGTGCATGTTAATTGGGTCCAGTTTACCAAAATATTTTTGGGGGAAGCTGTGTCTACTGCTGCATATTGGGTTAATAGATCACCCTCTAGAGCTTTAGAGCTCAAGGCTCTCGAAGAGATATGGAGTGGGAAACCCTCTGAGTTGAACAACCTTAGGACTTTTGGATGTGCTGCATTTGCACGTTAAAATGATGATAAACTTAGCCCAAGGTCTAGAAAATGTGTGTTTCTAGGGTATGGTGATGGGGTTAAGGGGTATAGGTTGTGGTCTTGAGAACCAAAAAGAATGAAACTTATAATAAGTAGGGAGATTATTTTTAATGAATTGTTATTTCCCTATTTAGAAAAAACTAATCGTGCAAGGGCTAGTGAGCAAACCAATCCGAAATTTGTGGAGCATAGCATCAAGGAAAATTTAGTTAAGGTAGAGCAAGGATGGCAAGAGAGTTCGAACCAGGTAGCCCATTGATGAAGGCTAAGCTCAGGACACTCAGGAGGAGGTTGAACTAGAAAGGGTTGATGCAGCAAGTCAGAATGACTATCAGCTCACAAGGGACCAGGAAAAGAGGGTGGTTAGACCACCTTTGAGATATGGTTTTGCGGATGCTCATGTAGCAACACCTTGGATAGAAGAAGGGGTTGAACCAGAAACTTACATGGATGCTATGGAATGTAAGGATTTGTCAAAGTGGCAGCTAGCTTTGGAGGAAGACATAACTTATTTGAGGAAGAACAACTCTTGGGAATTGGTGCCCAAACCAGAAAAACAGAGAGTTGTGGATTGTAGGTGGATTTACAAGATCAAAGAAGGGAACACTCCAGGGGATGCAGTCTGATATAAAGCTAGGCTGGTGGCGAAGGGGTTCATACAAAGAGAAGGCATAGATTTCACCAAAATATTCTCACCGGTTGTGAAATACAAGACGATAAGGATAGTGTTAGCAATGGTGGTCCAATTCAATTGAGAAATCGAGCAAATGGATGTGAAGACAACGTTCTTACATGGAGAGCTTGATGAGACCATTTACATGAGGCAACTTGAAGTCTATGAGGAAGGAAGGCAGGGAGAGTTGGTGTGCAAATTGAAAAAATCTCTCTATGGCCTGAAGCAATCACCTCGACAATGGAATAAGAGGTTCGATTCCTTTGTAACTAGCTTGGGTTTCATGAGGAGCTACTATGACTCGTGCTTGTACTATAAGGGGCACAAGGTGGAGGAAGTGGTGATCATCCTCATCTATGTTGATGATATATTGCTAGTTGGGAGTAGCATGGGGAGGATATGAAAATTGAAGGCTTAATTCAGTGAGGATTTTGAGATGAAGGATCTTGGCCATGCACAGAAGATCCTTCGGATGAGTATAATCCGGGAAAGGGAGAGAAACAGATTGAAGATCTCTCAGACTTTCTACATAGAGAAGATGATATCTAAGTTCTCTATGGAAGATAGCAAACTAGTGAAGGTTCCCCTTGCTGGTCATTTCAAGTTCTCCAGCGATCAATGTCCGAGATCAGATGAGGAGAAGAAGGAAATGGAAAAGGTCCCTTACTCTAGTGCGGTTGGATCAGTCATGTTCATGATGGTAAGCACTAGACCTGACATTGCTCATGTAGTGAGTGTTCTCAGTAGGTTTATGAGTAATCCCGGAAAGGAGTATTGGCTTGGGATGAAGTGGTTGCTGAGGTACTTAAAAGGAAGCCCAGAAGTGGGGCTAGTTTATGAGAAGAGGGGTAAGTCCATCTGTCTTGAGGGTTTTGTGGATTCGGACTATGGAGCAGACCAAGATAAAAGAAGATCGATTACCTCATACTTTTTCAACTTAAACAGATGTTGTATAAGTTGGAAGGCTCAGTTGCAGCCAGTGGTAGCACTCTCAACAACCGAGGCTGAGTACATAGTGGAAACGGAAGCCATTAAGGAGGCTATGTGGTGCAAAGGGTTGTTGGAAGAGTTGAAGGTCCTAAAAGAGCAGGTGGTGGTGTATTCGGATAGCCAAAGTGCATTGCACTTATGCAAGAATTTGGTGTTCCATGAGAGGACTAAGCACATGGATGTTCGGTATCATTTCATTTGGGAAAATGTTACGAAAGGATGCATTCATGTGGATAAGGTAGCCACGGAAGAAAATCCTAAAAATTTAGGCACCAAAGTTCAATCATTGCCTTGGACTACTTAAGATTGAAGTTGGTTGATATGGTGACTCAAGTTGAGTTTGGATCCTGAGTTCTCTGCACTATGGGTTCGGGTTTAATCACTTAGACAAAGGTAGAGATTGTTGGTATTTGTCTAAGGTTTAAATAGGGTTTCAAAAGCTTTAGCATCAGGTCTCTAGGCCGCGGCTCAAGGTGTGCGCGCCTCACCCTGCAGCAAGTCCAGGATGTGTGCCCTCCAAGCCACGCAGCAGCTCAGCTTCCCTAAGGTGCGGTGCCCAGAAAGGATGAAGAGGGTGCCCTGGTCAGCGCCGCGGCCCAGCCCATCCAAGCCTCAGCACGAAGCACCAAGCCTCAGCACACCCTGTTCCAAGCCTCAGCACGAGGCATACCTGATGCTTATGTTTCAGCATTTCAAATGGTACATGAGGAATGATCAAAATGCATAGGATCACTTAGGATTGATGAAGGGCTATGGTTAATTGGTCCTCAATATCTAAGGGTGGAGATTGACCTTCAAGATTGGTCAAGAAGTTGGTGCACTATATAAAGGGTCAACTAACTTTAATCTCAACACATGTGTGAGACATAACTTGTGATGTAAATGAGAGTTGTGTGAGAGTGCAAAGACACTAAACACAGGAGAGACTCATTGTAGAGAGGTTAGTTGTTTAGAGAGAGAGTAGTATAGAGAGTGGATTCAAGGGCCTTGTAAGTAGAATTTCATGGGAGAAATTCCAGGGTAACTCAAGGCCTTATCACTTTCTTGTTCTCTTCTTTCGTTCTTCAAGAACTAATGGTTTCTTGAAGAGGTGTTGCTGTTTGTAAAAACTCATAAGATTTAGTGCAGAGGGCTCGGAGGAGCTCACAGGGAGGTAGGCAAATTGCCGAACCACGATAACAAATTGCTTATGTTCTTTCTTTTCTTTGATTTCTGTTTTTGTTATGATCATTACAAGTCATTCTAAACTTGGGTGCTTGGAAGGTCACCACCTGGGCATCTTGAGGTGATTTCCCAACAAGGTTTTTATCACAAACTTTTCTTTCTTCTTTCTTACAATCTTTGAGGACTTGAACACGAGACTAGTTAAGGTAGTTTATCTACTATCTGCTTTAAGCTCTGTCTTCTCTGCCTGCTGCCTGAAAATTTTCAACAATGAGGAGTGAGCTTCACAAGCTCAGTGAATTAAATTTACTAGAAGTACTCGATTATATACTTCCAGTCACATCTTATAATTTAATCTTTTCTAATTTACCAATGTAAATCATCTATTTCTTCACAGATAATCATTCAATCTTTCAAATAATCTTCCAATATTCATTCATCTATTATCTCATATAAATCAATAATAACATCTTATTACAATTTTAACCATTTATCAACCTCATCTTAAATTAATCATCAAACATATCAATTTTTCTTCTCATATATTTAATCATCTTAAGATTTTCAATTTAACATCATTATTTACCTCGTTATGAGGTTCACAGCATATAATCAATTGAGAAAATAAATTTTTATCATATTTCTTTCATCTTATTTGTCTATCTGTGAGACTCATTTGTTTATCAATCAGATCACAATCAAGACCGATGCTTTAGCATCTCAATCAATAATAATCAATAATTAAAACAAATGCAATTCATGAATTTAAATTATTATTGTTTGGGAACATCTTCCCACATGTTGATGATAAGTGCTTAAATAGTCATATTTAAGCCCCCTAATTTACACTGATTAGACTCTTTATTTATATATTTTAGTAGTTTCTACTTCATTTTCGTGTTTTATGTGTTTTTCACAGGACTTGGACAAAAAGATGATAAATTGGAGCTTTTAGGAGCAAAAGTCAAGATCTGCCATCTAGCAAGGTGCGCTCGAGCGCACCCCCCTTGAGATCGAGCGCACAAGAGTACTAGCGCACTCGAAGAAGGCTCGAGCGTATCCCGCATACGCTCGAGCGCAATCACTCCAGAGGCAGCAGAGCCAGATATGGACAGAAGTCTCTAGACTCTAAATAGGAAATTAGGGTTTCGGGACACCATGAGGACCCTATAAATAGCCCTGTAAAACACATAAACCATACCTTTTGTTCTAGATTCGAAGTAGCAAGCTTAGGAGAAGAATTGACGACTCATCTCTCGAGTCTTCTTCGATTTTAGTTTTTTTGTTTTTATTTCATTATGTTTAGAATGTTTAGTTTATTTAGCATGTGTAACTAAACTCCTATAGGGCTCGATTGAAGCCCTAGTTATGCTTTTCCACATGTTCATTCATTGATTATCTTTCCTATAGTCTTGTTAGAATATTTAACTTGATTAATGCCTGTTTGTATTTAAATTCCTCATATGTGTGTGCCTGATCAACGTATGCATGTGGTATGGATAAGTTAGTCGAATCAATTTGGATGACCGAGTCATGGGTTCGACATTAGTAACAAGGGATATCCACACCGGATTCCCGGGTTAATCAACATGGGAAACTAGGAGCGGACCAAGCCCTAGGTCCCGTGTGGTTGCTGATCTCCACAGCCCTCATGCTCTCTTATGGAACAACTCAGTATACACCCATGCTGAATCCCTTAAGAGAGAAAAGAGCTAGAGTATACACCATGCCTAATTCGTTGCATAGGGAGATCAATAGCCTAAGGTGTGGACCAAGCCCTTAGGTTGGCAACCATTAGATATTCATGATAAGGCTAGAGCATTGACACTTTATTTAGTGGGAAAGTATAATTAGGGTGGATATCATAGTCCTATGTTCTCATTATTGTTATTTACTCACAATCAAATTTGCTATTTATCTTTTTAACTTGAAGAAACTAATTCTAAAACGAAATTCACCAATCCCTGTGGAAATGATCTCGCACTTGCACACTATGCTACCACAGACCTTGTGCACTTGCAAGTAAAACAAGGATGGTTATTTGCAGATTGATTTAGGTAGATAATCAATCCAACAAGTTTTTGGTGCCATTGCCGGAGATTGCACTAAATTTCTTTTTAGAATTAATTTTTCATTTAGTTTAATTATTGTTATTTCCTTTTTAATCTATTCTATTCTTAATTCTTGTTTTAATCATATTTTTTCTTTTCATCAAAACCCTAATCAATTTCATTTTTCTCTGTTTCAGGTATTCCAAGAGAGCTTTCTGTGCCACTTGCGATCGAGCGCACCCTCCTGTGCAATCGAGCGCAATTGAGGCAGAGAGTCATCCGAGCAGCAGTATTTGACTGCTGCACTTACGTAACTACCATCGATTCATGAACGAACGTCGATTCAAGCATCCAACATTCCTTCCTCTTGATCCCGAGCTAGAGAGGACTATGAAACTGTAGCTTTAACAGAAGAGGTAAGTGCTATGCTATTAAGAAAACTCCCACCGAAACTAAAGGATCTGGGTAGTTTCACTATTCCCTGTAGGATATGTGATCAGTTATTTGAGCGAGCATTATTAGATTTGGGAGTGGGTGTAAATTTGCTACCATACACAGTATTTGAAACCCTAGGGTTAGGGGAGCTACAACCAACTTCCATTACCTTGCAGTTGGTAGATAGAAGTATAAAAAGACCTAGGGGTATTCTTGAGGATGTCCTAGTGAAGGTAGGTCAGTTCATTCTACCTGCGGATTTCATTGTGTTAGATATGGAGGAATGTCCTATGCCATTACCATTGCCCATCATTTTAGGAAGACCCTTCATGAGAACCGTTGATACAAAGATTTGTGTGAAAAAGGGTACAGTAGGTATAAAGGTGAATGGAGAGAAAATAGAATTCAAAATATTTGATGCACTAAGATTACCTCAAGATGATATGGAATGCTTTAATATATGTATGATACACAATTTTGTTAAGCAAGCTTTTCAGGTCTAGCACATTGATCCCTTGGAGACTACTCTTACTCATAGCCTTACAACTGAGGATATTGAGCAAGAATCGGAAGATATCACTAATAGCATCATGAAAACTGTGCACCTTCTTCTGGCTTCTCGAAAACATTCAAGTAAGTATGCTCCTCTATTTGAAACTCTCATGCCTACTAATACCACTCCTCTTCCTTCTATTATCCAGGCACCTACTTTGGAATTAAAGCAGCTGCCAGAACATTTAACTTATTCCTACTTGGGAGAGAAGAAAACATTACCGGTAACTGTGGCTGCAAATTTGAGTATTGGAGAAGAAGACAAATTATTAAGAGTTCTAAGGGAGCATAGATCCGCCATTGGATGGACCATTGCTGACATTAAGGGAATAAGTCCGTCTAAGTGCATGCATAATATATACCTTGAGGATGAAGTAAGACCCACTCGAGATGCTCAAAGAAGACTTATCCCACACATGAAAGAGGTAGTAAAGGCCGAGATATTGAAACTCTTAGATGTTGGCATTATCTACTCTATTTCCGATAGTAAGTGGGTAAGCCCGGTTCAAGTTGTTCCTAAAAAGAGTGGGATCACAGTAGTGAAGAACGAAAATGAAGAGCTTATTCCCACAAGAAAAACAACTGGTTGTAGAGTATGTATTGACTATCGAAGATTAAACAAGGTTACTCGAAAAGATCATTTCCCCTTGCCATTCATTGATCAAATGTTAGAAAGATTAGCTGGCCATTGGCCACAGCTACTATTGCTTTTTGGATGGGTACAGTGGATACAACCAGATTGCCATAGCACCTGAAGATCAAGAAAAGACCACATTCACATGCCCTTTCGGTACGTTTGCTTATCAGAGGATGCCATTCGGATTATGCAACGCACCAACCACTTTTCAAAGATGTATGATGAGCATATTTTCTGATATGGTGGAGAAATACATTGAGGTATTCATAGATGACTTTAGTGTCTTTGGTTCTAATTTTGATGAATGCCTTAGTCGTTTGGAAAATGTCCTAAAGAGATGTGAAGAAAGTAACTTAGTGCTGAATTGGGAAAAATGTCACTTCATGGTTCAACAAGGCATTGTGTTGGGTCACTCCATCTCCAACAAAGGTATTGAGGTAGATAAGGCTAAAATAGACATTATTTCAAAGCTACCTCCCCTTCTCACAGTCAAGGGTGTTAGAAGCTTTCTTGGGCATGCTGGTTTTTATAGAAGATTCATCAAGGACTTCTCAAATATTTCAACTGTGTGCATTGTTAGCTAAAGATACCAAATTCGAGTGGACTGATAATTGTATGATAGCTTTCAACACACTGAAGGATGTTCTAACCTCTGCCCCAATAATGATGGCACCAGATTGGAGCCTTCCATTCGAGTTAATGTGTGATGCTAGTGATTTCACCTTAGGAGCTGTCCTAGGTCAAAGAGTCAATAAGGTACCTCATGTTATTTACTATGCTTTTTAGTTATGCCCAAAGTATAACGCGATAGTTGTAGCATGGCTTTGGGGTGTCGATTCCATAGGGAAACAAATTAACTACAAAAGAAGGTGTGAACCATAACACAAACAATAAAGATTTAAGTGAGAAAATATGAACTTTTGGTAATGAAGTAATCGTGTAAAATAGATTGTAAAATATAATAGGGAGACAACAAGGATCTGGGAATCCTCCCTAGGTTCGTTGTTCTATCCCTTACTTGATTAAGTTATTTTTATCTCGGTTGCAAGTTTCACATCCCAAACATGCAACCGACAAGTATTCAATGAGCACATATATAAACCCTAATATGATTGTTATGAAATATTTCTTTGATTTATGCACATATGATCTATCCTATAGGTTTATCAAGAAATGACAATATATCTTTATTGACAATACTGCAGTAATGGACAAACCTAAAGGCTAGATTTACTAGACTCAATTATACCCAAACAATCTTGACATAAGAGAAGCATGACTAAATTTATATCAAGTAAAAAAGATACAATCACCGGAATAGATAAGATCTTATAATTAGATAAAGAAGTAAATCATAGCAATGTTTTGACAATAAATTCTTATTACAACTGAATCAAATAAAAGAAGATAGGAATAACTACACCTAGAGATTCATCCCTTCGCCTTGCTTGGAAGTTAGTTAGCCATGGTGTTCATGGCTAAACACTTTTATGGATGAGAGCTGCTGCCTTAGTTTTCTGGGTTTTTCTTCACAACCAAGATACCTTCTCTTAAGCCCTAAGTGTCCTATTCATAGTACAAGGGTCCAAGGGGTGTTCTTGGGTTTTAATCTAATGTTTAAAACCCTAATTAAAGTCCAACTCGAAGATGCAATCCCGTGTCCGCGCTGCGGTGCTGCTTGAGGAGCACCACGGTGCTAGGCATAATCTGGCTGGGAGAGATTCTGGGCACCGTGGTGCTGGCTGAGGAGCACCACGGTGCTGGCTGATTGTTCACCATATGGGAGTTTCTAGGCACCGCGGTGCTGACTGAGGAGCACTACGGTGTTGGGCTGTGCTTGATTTTCTTCATGCTTTGCCTCTCCGCAGCCACTCCTATGCTTCGTCGTGCATAGAACCTTGGTGCTTTTAAACAACGATCGCTTCTTCTTCTCTTTGGGCTCAAAATACCTAAAAATGCACTGAAATAAGTTAGTGGTCCAATAATATTACTTAAGAGTTATCAACACATAAAAGTGCAATAAAGACCGAGAAGAATCATAAAATGCTAACAATTAAACATCGTTGAGATGCATTTTATGGCTCTTATCACTTCTAGAACTTTAAATGATGCTTAGCTTAACTATTCTACTACTGAAAAAGAATTGTTAGCTGTTATTTTTGCTTTACAAAAGTTTAGATCATATCTTATTGGCTCTAAAGTTATTGTATACACTGACCATGTTGCTTTGAGATATCTGTTTTCTAAGAAGGATGCAAAGCCTAGGTTAATCAGATGGGTGCTCCTATTGCAAGAATTTTATTTGGAAATCAAAGACAAGAAGGGCAGCGAGAATGTGGTTGCAGATCACTTATCAAGGCTACCTTATGAGAATGATACAAACGAGTTGCCCTTAAATAAGAACTTCCCTGATGAGCAATTGTTCGCACTAGAGGTAAAACTCCCATGGTATACTGATATAGTCAATTATCTAACTACTAAAGTTTTTCCCCCAGGTATGACAACACAAGGAAAGAAACGGTTAATATCTATGTCTCGACACTACCATTGGGACGATCCCTACCTTTTCAAATTCTATCCCGATCAGATTATTCGACGGTGTGTCTCGGAAGAGGAGCATTTGAGCTTATTACAACACTGCCACCAGTTTGCTTGTGGAGGACACTTTGGAGCCAAGAAAACAGCACTTAAGGTACTACAATTTGGTTTTTATTGGCCTAATCTATTTAAAGACGCCTTCACATTCTGCAGCTCATGTGATAGATGCCAACGGACAGGTAACATTTCATCCCGAAATCAAATGCCCCTACAAAATATCCACATAGTAGAACTTTTTGATGTATGGGGCATTGATTTCATGGGTCCCTTCCCCAATTCCTTTGGTAATTTATATATTCTTATGGGTGTAGACTATGTGTCTAAATGGGTCGAGGTAGTCCCCTCAAAGACTAATGATCACAAAGTGGTGTTAAAGTTTCTATAGGATAACATTTTTACCCGGTTCGAAACACCAAGAACGATCATCAGTGACGGAGGCAGCCATTTCCATCATCATTCTTTTGCCGCACTCAAAAAAAAATATGGAATCACCCATAAGGTTGGCACCCCATATCACCCTCAGACTAGTGGCCAAGTGGAGATAAGTAACCGAGAAATCAAAAGCATCTTGGAGAGAACCGTCAATCTTAGTCGAAAGGACTAGTCCTTACGACTCAATGATGCTCTGTGGGCATACTAGACAGCTTATAAGACATCAATTGGGATGTCCCTATACCGCTTAGTCTTTGGCAAAGCTTGCTATCTACCCATCGAGCTAGAACATAGAGCCCATTGGGCCATTAAACAATTCAACTTTGATATGAAACAAGCAGATGAGAAAAGGAGGTTGCACTTAAATGAGTTAGAAGAGTTACAGTATGGCGCATATGAGAATGCCAAGCTTTACAAGGAAAGGGCAAAGGCTTATCATGACAAAAACCTAGCACGAAAAGAGTTTCATGTAGGACAAAGGGTGCTACTCTACAATTCAAGGTTAAAGCTGTTCCCTGGCAAACTAAAGTCCCGTTGGGCTGGCCCATATGTGGTAACCAAGGTCTTTCCTCAGGAGGCTTTGGAAATTCATAGCTCAAACAGCAATCAGACTTTTACAGTTAATGGACATCGTGTCAAACCATACCTCGATCTCACCATGCCTCATCGGGATGAGGACTTAACACTTAAAGCTGTACAATATATATCTGATCCTTGGACACCTGAAACATTTGAAATCCCAGGTTCTGCAGCATATAACATCACTATTTGAGACATTGCGATCGAGCGCATTTACACCAGAAGCTACCTCCTGCACCCGGTACCTCTTTGACTGCGCCCACTGATGATCACTAGTGAGAGGATATTCCGTCTGGCTGAAGACATAAAACTTAGCGCTCATGGGAGGCACCCCAGACATATCCTTTTTATTTTAGTACTTTTTTTTGTTTTTATTTATATTTATTATATTTCTTGTTTTTCGGAACAACATTTCTTTTTCTTTGTCAGGTACTTAGTGCGTGCATCCAGTTCAAGTTTGGGGGCGTGTACAAGCAAGCAAGCAACCTAGTTCTCCATATCCTAGGTCAGATCTTTCCATGCCACACACACATTGGGGACAATGCGTATTTTAAATTTGGGGGTAGTGAGAGATACTAGATACTATTACACACACACTTGAAACACATGCACACACTAAGTCCCAGTTTTTTTTAGGAGAGATAAATGCATGTTCTTTTGGTAAACAAAATTTTTGGTTGATTTAAAAATATGATAATACTTCATTAGTAAGCTTAAAAACTAGAACACATAGTCTTGTAATAGGAATTTTACAAAGTTTAGTTACCAACCTCAAGGCACCTAAGAATTCACGAGTTTGATCCAAATTTGCACAAGCACATTTTAGCACGCATTTTGTGTGGGTATGATACATAATTCTTTTATATATGTTTCCATAACCTATCTGTAACTGGATAACTTGTTAAAAAGAACACTTTGACATAATAAAAATAAAGAAAATATTCATCATGCAAAAATAAAATCAAAATCTTCTAATGATCATTAAAAACTTTCCACTGAGTAACTGGGCCTCTTGCCTCAGTAAGCAGTGAGTGTTCACATCAAAAGGTGGGAAGTAAGCCTTTAATGATCATAATAAAAAAAAATTCCACTGAGTAACTGGGCCTTTTGCCTCAGTAAGTAGTGAGTGTTCACGTCAAAAAGTGGGGATTTCATTTAGAAGCATTAAAACCTGTTAGTTCCGTAGCCTTTTTGACTCGAGTTAGTAAGTCCAAGGGTGTCTTTACACCTAATGCCCTAAAACTTTCTGGTTTGGGAGTCATTAGCCAAACTCTCGTTACAAGGGTCAATTAGAAAACTCGATGGAACTCAACATGGCAAAGATCGCATGATAAAAGAAAAAGAAAAAGAAGCAAGCATTATGCCATTTTTGTTCTCTTTGGTAAGAAATTCGATAAAGGTTTGAGCATCGAAACCCTATACACTAAAATTATGTGGAAGCCCCATCTTATATGTGCTAATTCATCACACACAAATCAAACTTACGATGCCTTAAGCCAACCTTAGGTAAGTAACATGAACTTTTGAAAATCCTTTTTTAATACAAAAATGTGTTTTTATTATAAGTTTACTCATGAACAGTTCTCATAGTTTTATGCACAACCCAAATCTTTGAGTATCATGGAAATGAATTTATCTTTAAATTTTGTTCTAACATAGTCTTTAGCTTTGTATTGCTAAAGGACTAGCAATATGTAAGTTTGGGGGTGTGATAAGTGCTTAAATAATCATCTTTAAGCCCCTTAATTTACACTTGTTAGACTTTTTATTTATATATTTTAGTAGTTTCTACTTCATTTTCGTGTTTTATGTGTTTTTCACAGGACTTGAACAAAGAGATGATAAATTGGAGCTTTTAGGAGCAAAAGTCAAGATCTGCCATCTAGCAAGGTGCGCTCGAGCGCACTCCTCTTGAGATCGAGTGCACAAGAGTACTAGTGCACTTGAAGAAAGCTCGAGTGTACACCTGCGCTCGAGTTCATCCCGTATACGCTCGAGCATAATCACTCCAGAGGTGGCAGAGCTAGATATGGAAAGAAGTTTCCAGACTCCAAATAGGAAATTAGGGTTTTGGGACACTATGAGAACCCTATAAATAGCCCTATAAAACACATAAACCATACCTTTTGTTCTAGATTCGAAGTAGCAAGCTTAGGAGAAGAATTGATGACTCATCTCCTAAGTCTTCTTCGGTTTTAGTTTTCTGTTTTTATTTCATTATGTTTAGAATGTTTAGTTTATTTAGCATATGTAACTAAACTCCTATAGGGCTCGATTGAAGTGCTAGTAATGCTTTTCCACATGTTCATTCATTGATTATCTTTGCTATAGCCTTGTTAGAATATTTAACTTGATTAATGCCTGTTTGTATTTAAATTCCTCATATGTGTGTGCCTGATCAACGTATGCATGTGGTATGGATAAGTTAGTTGAATCAATTTGGATGACCGAGTCCTGGGTTCGACATTAGTAACAAGGGATATCCACACCGGATTCCTAGGTTAATCAACATGGGAAACCAGGAGCCGACCAAGCCCTAGGTCTCGTGTGGTTGTCGATCTCCACAACCCTCATGCTCTCTTAAGGAACAACTCAGATTACACCCATGCGGAATCCCTTAAGAGAGAAAAGAGCTAGAGTATACACCATGCCTAACTCGTTGCATAGGAGATCAATAGCCTAAGGTGTGGACCAAGCCCATAGGTTGGCAACCATTAGATATTCATGATAAGGATAGAGCATTGACACTTTATTTAGTGGGAAAGTATAATTAGGGTCGATATTGTAGTCCTATGTTCTCATTATTTTTATTTACTCATAATCAAATTTGCTATTTCTCTTTTTAACTTGAAGAAACTAATTCTAAAATGAAATTCACCAATCCTGTGGAAATGATCTCGCACTTGCACACTATGCTACCACAGACCTTGTGCACTTGCAAGTAAAACAAGGATGGTTATTTGCATATTGATTTAGGTAGATAATCGATCCAACAGTTGACATGTTTCAACTAAGACCAGCTGCCTTCTCGGTTCTTTATTTTCAGTTAGACCGATTGCATTCTCGGTTCTTTTTATTTTTAGCTAGACCAGCTACATTCCTGGTTCTTTTATTTTTAGCTAGAAAGACTACATTCTCAGACTTTTTATTTTTCAACTAGACTGGCTACCTTCTCGGTCTTTTTTATTTTTTCAGCTAGATCGGTTGCCTTTCCGACCTTTTATTTTTTCAGCTAGACTGGTTGCCTTCCTGGCCTTTTATTTTTCAACTAGACCGGCTGCCTTCTCGATCTTTTATTTCATGCATATAAACAATAATATGAAAACAAACAGACCGACTGCCTTCTTGGTCTTTTATTTTATGTATATGAGCAATAATACGAAAACAAGCATACATTAAAGTATTCAATTTAGCTATCAAGCTCTTTCTCAAAATTATTATTTGTGTCATATTCATTAAATTATCTCCTCATATATCATATCAAATTGTCAATCATAGCTTGTCAAGAATTTCATTTATCTTTTCATCATATATTTCATCAACTTAGTATTTCAATAATATTACTTCTCATATAATAAATTTTGAACATATCAATTATTCATATAATATCAATCACCTAACTTTCATATATCATCCAATCATTGTAGTTTAGTAATTAATTCAAATATCATCACTTTATATTTTATACTTATCTCGATTACTAGAAGTAAATCTAACTCACCACGTAGCACTTAAAGCTACCCGTGGATCACCTCCTTGCCTTTCCTGCTCATTTCAGCAATTTTACCCGATTGCTGATTGTTAACACTCGACATAATATTTATATTAAAATTTCTAATTTATTATTCAATTCTTCCATAATTCATACCCTTTAAATTTCTACATCAAATTCCGAGTAATTTCATGTATGCATGATTTCAAAAATAAAATTCACATTATTATCTTTTGTTTTTCTTAGAGCTTTCTTCGGATCTCTTTAAAATTAATCCGTAAACTTTTTCAAAATTTTAATCTTTCAACCTTTCTTTGAGTCTTAGGTGTTTAAATAAAGAGAGTAGTTTGAATTGGAGAAAGAAGAAAACCAAACAAGATTTGGTAAGAAAAATCAAACAAAAAAAAAGTACTAAACTTTTTTCATTAAAACCCACTGCCACCATTTTTTCAATTTTTTGCTGGCTTACATGCATACTTTTCATGTGTAGGTTGCCAACACTTGGACTTCGAGGTGTTGCTCCTCGCCACCCCCCTCCCCCTTTTTTTTCTTTGTTACTACGCCTGGACGCTTCCAGGGTTTTTTTTTCGGAAGAATTATTTTATTCAACAATAAATCTTTCATATATATATATATATATATTATTTTACTTCCATGTAATATCTATCAAATTACTTTTTTACCCTTACTTTAAGAACATGGGTATTACAATAGCACATTCAAAATCAGATTTTTTTTCATTGACATGGGAAATGCATTTAAATAGGAGGCAGAGACAGTATTCCCTTGATCATCCTTCAAAAGAAAGGGTTCAAACCTTTAACTAAAACTGGTATAACCATTCGAGTTCTTTATTGATGCTCTTAAACTAACTTACATCCTTCACATGCTCTGAACCATTCAAGAAACTTTTCTTGCTTTGGATGACAAAAGGGGGTGGAAAAGATACAATTTTTTTTTTAATTTTTGATATATAATAAAGTGGAAATGCTTAGGAAAAAAAGAGTGCAATTACAAAGCAAAAGAAATGAGAAAAAGGCTTCACATTTAAAAAAAAAAAGTGTTGTTATTTAGGTGCTATTTTGGGGGTATAAAATGTGTTTTTTTTTTTGTTAGAAAAATGTGTTATTTAACATTTAGGAAAAGGTGGAAGATTAATAGGGTAATTTCCAATTAACTAAGCAAAAGGAGAAGAAGAGAAACTCCTTCTTTTTGGTACACATTGCTGTCCAAAGAGGGAGAAAAATCAGTTATTTTATAAGTGCATTGTTATTGCTTTTTAAGTGAAAAAGGTGTTAGTTTGTGTGGAAAAAAGATAGCATTTGGTAAAAAAGAAGATGAGGGAATCTAGGAGGGAGATGTGAGTTCAAAAAGCAAAAAGAAAGAGTAAAAATTCCTTATTATGGCCAGCCACATAAGGAGAGGAGAGAGACATCTTCTCTGTTATAAAAAAGTAATTTTTACTTTGAGAAAAGTGACCAAGTAAGGAGTGCCAAGTGGAGGGTGAAATTGAAAGTTCACTATTAAAAATTAAATGGTTTCTTGGACTTGAAATTTGGGCCAAAAGTGTTTGGGCTTAGGAAAGATTAATGGGCTCTAGTGGGTTTTGGATTGGGTCAAAATTCAAATGAAGACTTTGGTCTTAGATTAGTTGAATAAAATAAAGTCCAATTGATTTAAACCCAAAGTGAATTAAATAGATTGAACAAAAAGGTTTTGCAATTGCTCCTACTCCCCAATTAAATTCATACTTCCTCACTTACCAAGTCCGAGCACACTAGGATCTAAGATTCGTCATAGGAACCCGTGCATGGTTCGTTAAAACATTTTGGAATGCAATTGGGTGTCTACAAAACCTTTGTTTATATGATCTCTCGACATGTGAAGTACTCTCGACCTTAACAAATGGTGTCAGAGCCATGTTCAAGTTGGTCACAATGTGTGACTCCCACGATGTTGCCGCGTGGTTGAGTCTGTGAATGAGAAGCGTTGTATGCCCACGGCTTCTTGGAAGAAGTCATGTATGCCTTGTGATACAGTCTACCCCATGAGGACTCCCAAGGCTTGCCTCTCCCCATGGTTGAGTTTGATTTGGTTTTTCATATTGATCTTGTGACCCTTAGTTCCATTTAAGGGGGGTTTGGTATATAACTCACACGTGAGGAGGAGATTTGTTAGGTTATTCGCATGCAAGTTATCCCGTATCAGAAAGAAAAATAAGAGTGGGTTATATATATGGTTTGGGCCTAAGACTCATGAGCTTAAGCTTTTAAGTCATATTGGTGCCCATCCATGTATATCAAACCCATGTTCGTGTGATCTCCCGTCGTGTGAAGCATTTCCGACCTTAACAAGACTTTCCATCCAATTTGTTGTAACAAAATTGATAAAGATGACAAAAAATATAGTGAAATAATAATCAAAATAATCAAACAAAATAAAAAGACACAAGATTTACATGGTTTGATTGGTTAGGCCTACGTCCACAGGCGAGAGAGAGAAATACACCATCAAAGATAAATAGCACAAAAGTCATTTAAGTAGTTTGTCTTCCAACTTTAACAAACACCTTTATATATAGGCTACAAAAAAAGTCAAAAAAATTCGTCAGCTGGGCATATCAGCCAAACCTTCTATTTCGTGAACTAAATCTCAATTTCTTTCCTTTCAAAGTCACTCCAAAATATTTCAGGCTGGAGCAGGTCTTTGGGTCGAACCATAATGCAAGACTTCTAAACAAATCTCCACCTTGACTTGTATTTCCAAGTCTCACAACCAAAACGAATCTTCTTTGCTGCTCTCTCCACCACAAATGCCCCTCAAAGCCATCAATTAAACACTACGAACACCAATCAAGTCCAAGCAATGCTTAAACCTGTTAACTGGAACTTGCTTAGTTAATATATCAGTTGGATTCTCTACAGTAGCAACTTTCTTCACTATGATGATTCATTGAGGAAAAACATTCAAAAGAAAATGATACTTGACATTAATATGTTTGGTTCTCTTATGATACATACGATCTTTAGTCAAATTTATAGCACTCTGGTTGTCATAGAACACATCAGAAACCTTCTACTGCAAGCCAAGATCACCAACAAACCCACTCAACCAAATTACTTCCTTTACTGCCTCTGTTGTTGCCATATATTCTGCCTCAGTTGTAGACAAAGAAACTGTCAACTGTAAAATTTATCTTCGACTAATAGCCCAACCTGAGAGAGTGAAGAGATAGCCAGTTAAGGATCTTCTTCTATCTTGGTCACCAGCTTAATCTTAATCCATATAACCAATATCAAAAGAATCTGAGCCACTACCTTTATCAAAGACTAAACCTACATCTATAGTACCTTTAGGATACTGAAGTATTCGCTTCATAGCTTGCCAATGAACCTTGCCTGGATGGGACATATATCTGCTCACAACACTGACTGCTTGTGAAATGTCTAGATGGGTTCAGACCATAGCATACATAATACTCCCAACTGCACTAGAATATAGGCACGTGACATGTGCTCCTCTTCCTCCTCACTCTAAGGTGACTGTGAAGCTAACAACCTGAAGTGTGATGCAAGTGGAGTACTCATTGGTTTGCAATAGTGTATACCAAAACAGTTAAGCACGTCATTGTACCTCTTCTATGATAAGTAAAACTTTTATGCTTTTCTGTCTCTGTGAATCTCTATCCCAAAAATCTTCTTCGCAGCACTCAAGCCTTTTATCTCAAATTCCTCACTAAGTTACTTTTTCAAACTATCAATCTCAGATATGCTTTTGACAACAATAAGTATATCATCCACATAAATCAACAAATAAATAAAAGAACCATATGAAAACTGTCTATGTTATACATAACTATCATAATTACTCTTAGTGTAACCATGATCAATCATAAAATAGTCAAACCTCTTCTACCATTGTCTAGGGGACTGTTTTAAACCATACAAAGACTTCTTCAACTTGCAAACAATATCATCTTTACCCTCAATAACGAACCCATTTGAATGACTCATATAAATAGTCTCCTCAAGCTCACCATACAGAAAAGCAATCTTAATATCAAGCTAATGGGGAACGCTGGGAAAATTAGTATTAGGGATTTTAATTTAGGAAATAAGAGATATGGGGAAATTATGTAATCAAGAAATGTTATAGGTATCTAGGTGTACTTAATTTTATATTGAAGTTTCCTTTCATATTTCAGTTTCCTTATCAGTCTAGGACTAGGGTTTAAGATCTCTATATAAGAGGTGTCCCTATATCATTTGTAGTCAGCTTAGAATTAATAAAATAAATTGAGAATATTGAAATCAAACTCTATGATTGAGTTATTTTGCACCATGTAATTTGGTTGTGTTCACATCCATGTGATTTGGATTGCGGTGTTTGCGTCTATGTGATTTAGATTGTTGTTCCCATGTGATTTGGGAAGATCCATGTGATTTGGATCATTTCCATCTTTAGTTTTTAGTTTATCCTTGTTTTGACATTTTCTTCGTTACTGTACTGCATCACAAGTTGCTCAAGCTTTAAATCATACAAAGCAACCATGGCAAGTAACACGTGAATCGAGCTGTGCTTCACTACTGAAGAAAACACTTTATTGAAGTCTATTCCCTTATTCTGACTATAGCCCTTTGCAACTAAGCATGCCTTGTATCTAGCATCTTTAACCCTTGGGATTCCTTCTTTTTTCTTGAAGACCCATTTGCACCCAACAATTTTCTGGCCGTTAGGAAATTTCACCAAGTCCCAAGTCTAGTTCTTATGAAGAGACTCAATCTCTTCAGTCATGGCAACAACCCACTGTGCAGATTCATTACACGTAGTAGCCTTAGAATAAGTGTAAGGTTCTCAAATACAAAAATCCTCTTATAAAGTAAGTGCATATGCTACCAAATGTGCATATTTCTGAGATGGCTTTATCTGCTTCCTTGGTCTGTCAAGAGCAATACTATAAGGTCATTTCTCCTCATTTGAATTAGAATCCTACACATTAATTAGCTTGGGTTGATCATGAGTACCTCTTGGTACCCTATGTGAAGCCTCCACCTCAAGCTCCACCTTCTCACTTAGTCTCAACAAAATCTTTCCTAGGATTAAGCATGACCGACTCGTCAATAGTAACATCCTTGCTGACTATGAACATAGGTGACTTGGGAATAAGACACCACAATCTATATCTCTTCACCCCACTTTGATATCCCATATACATACAAGTGCTTCCCATTATTCACATGATAATAAGCAGGACAACCAAATATCTTCAAATCATAATAATCAGAGGGCTTACCTGACCATACCTCATCTAGAGTCTTACATTTAATGGCGATCAAAGGAGAATGGTTCACCAAGTGACATGCTATGTTAATAGCCCCAACCCAAAATTTTCTACCCAAACCAACATTAGAGTGCATGCAACGTGCTCTCTCTAAGAATGTCCTATTCATATGCTTTACAACTTCATTCTACTAAGGAGTTTTCTTGACTTTCCTATGTCGAACAATCCCTTTATTCACCCTCACAGAACTCTAAACCATTATCTGTTCTGAGATACTTGATCCTTTTTAATGCATGGTTCTCAATCAAAACTTTTCATCTCTTGAAATTTGCAAAGAAATCACTCTTCAACTTCAGAAAATAAATCCAAACTTTTCTTGGAAAATCATCAATGAAAATAAGAAGATATTGTGCACCTCCTTTAGATGGTACCCTAGAAGGATCCCAAAGATTTGAATGTAATCTAATGTATTATTGGTTATATGGTTGGGTATACTGAATATAATTTTGCATTACTTCCTAAAGACACAATTCTTACAAAAATCAAGTGTACCGCTATTTTGCGCACATAACAAACAACGTTTGCTCAAAATTTTCATGCCCTTCTCACTTATGCGACCCAACCGCATATGCCATAATTTGGAAGTTTATGAATATGTAAAGGATGGCACATCTGTAGAACCTGTGATTATACTTCCTTGTAGAAGATAAAAGCCATTGATCTTGTTTCCCTTCTTCATAACCAAAGAACCCTTTGTGACTCTAAGAGCTCCATCTCCAACAAAATACTTACAATTGATGGAATCCAAAATGCCCAGAGAAATAAGGTTTTTCTTCAAATCTGGTATATGTTGTACCTCTATCAAAGTCTTCATAATCTTACCATGACACCTGATTCGAATTGTACCAATACCCACAGTTTTGCATGCTACATTATCACCCATTAAAACAAAACCACCACTCATTAACTAGTGAACCAATCCCTCTTAGAGCAAATATGGTATCTAAAATCTACTCATCCGTAGGATGACCATCAGAATTAGAAACTGTAAGAACATTTTCTAAATCATTAGACTTGTTGTCTTCAACAACTTGAACAATATCAAAATTTTCCTGATTCTTTTTACCCTTTTCTCGAGCATTGGGCACTCATTTTTATAATGCTCTTTCTTGTGACAGTAGAAACATTCAACATTGCTCTTGTTAGGGCCTAATCTAGAGTGTAACCATCCTCTAGGTTTTCCTTTATATTTACCAAAATCCTTCTTAGAAGATCGACCCCTCATAATTAGGCCATTTGCATGTTCATCACTACTCTTGCCAATTAATTTTGTTATTAATTCAGCGAAGTTCAAAGAGGCCTTTGCATCCTCTAAAGTAATGGAATCTCTCCCATATTACATAAAGCTAACAAAATTCTCACAAGATGCAGGTGTACATTCTTTCTTTTTTAGAGTATAAAGCTTGTGCTTCAAATAAAACCGATTTGCAAGAGATTTTTTATATATAGGCTCTCCAATTTATTCCATAGGCCCGGAACGGTTTCTTCATTAGCGACTTCCCGGAGAACCTTGTCTGACAACGACAACATAATAACACTATGTGCTTTCTCTTTGATCTCCTCATTCTCTACAATAGTCATGTCATCTGGATACTTTCCATCCAATGCTATGACAGAACCCTCGCACCGCAACAGAGCGCACATCTTGATCTTCCATAAACCAAAATTGTTCTAACTATCAAACTTCATCGACACCATCTCAAAACCCTAAACGAAACCCTAATCAAGCTCTTATACCAGTTTGTTGTAACAAAATCGATAAAGATAATCAAAAGAAATAATGAAATAGTAATCAAAGCAATCACACAAAATAAAAGACACAAGATTTATGTGGTTCAGACATCCACGGGTGAGAGCAAATAAATTCACTATCAAAGATGAAGAATACAAAAGCTGTCTATCTTCCAAATCTTAACAAATATCTTTATATATAGGCTACAAAACGAGTTACTATCAGCCCAACCCTCTGCTTAGTGAACTAAATCTCAAATTTTTTTCCTTCAAAACCGCTTCAAAATATTCTGGGCCAGAATAGGTCTTCGAGTCGAAACAGAATGCAAGACATCTCAACAAAGGGCTTCATAATTCCAAAAATCTTCATCTTAACACCAGATTGGGAAGTCTCAAATGTATAACCTCACTTATTCGATCCATCTCAGCTTCAGTTGTTATACTCTTATTTTGCTAAGACATATTCCTTAGTAGTGTATGTATTGCAGATTTTGTTGCATTCCTGGCATCAATACTTTAAGGATATTTTTTGAGATAATTTTCTCGATCCAGATGTAACATCTAGAATCTTTATCTTTCATGATTCTAATTCTAACACATGAGATGTTTCTCTAAAGTTCTTCATCTCCAATATGGATCTCGAATATGATACCATCTTTATCATACTTATACCAGATGTGGATGTGCGAATTTAAGCTTCATTTTAGCACTTAAATTTACCGAAGGGGATAATCTAAAGTGACATAACTTCTATCCAAAGGGTCATTTCAAAGGATACGCCAATGACACAAGGTCATTAACAATAATCATTAAGGAGTTGCCACTTGGTTTTAGGGACTAATAAATCACAACCATTGATCTATTTAAATTAAGATTCGGTTTCAGAGATTGGGTATGAAATGGGAAGGTATGAGCACCCCATATGCGCCTAACGCTCGAGGGACCGAGCCCATTCTCTTGTATATTGATGGATTCTTTTTAATTAATTAAAATTAATTGTGCCTTTTTTATTATTGATCAAACATGCAAACAATGTAAATGAGAGTCACATTATCATGAGCAATTTATATAAAACAATAAATAAATTATTCATTACTATAAAATCACAATGCATTCATCTATTATATTCTTGTTTCATCATCATTACACTGAATAAAATGAAAGAGCGATTATATTTGGAGATTGAGGTATAAAACTTAAGCAATTATAAACTAACAATTAAAGAATATAAACTAAACAATTAATCCATCCATGATCTCCCATTAATAAAAATAACTATGTCATTCATTTAAACATATAAAGTAGAACAAACATATATTTTTTTCTCAATTCAAAACAAGAACCAACGCGTAAGTAAAAGGAAACACATAAGCTAGAAACAAAGAAAAAAAAAGGAGAAACAAAACAAAGAAGGAGGACGCTCAAATAAGGGGTTGTACCCAGACCACCTTCTAGTGCATGACTTGTTGCTTGCTTTGGCACACCACCTGTATCGGGTAAGGTTGTTTATTCTCAAATTTAAATACATTGTAATGTTCCAAAGAAACAAAAAGGTGCTGTTGAAATATAAGATAATGTTGTTTGCATTGTTGGATCGTTTAGGAATCCAATGCTGAAGCCAATCAATGATTTCACTAGGTCCTGAAGAGGATGTCCTCTGCCCCAAAGGAGATGCAAGTCGTACTTCTCTTGGCAAGGTGCAATGAAGAAATGTATGATTTAGAGTCTCCATTTCCTCCTTGCACCAAGGGCTTCTAAATTTAACATTTATACCTCTCCATGCTAACTCCTCTCTAAGTGGAAGAGCTCTCACACAAAGTTTCCACAAGGAAATGATAATCTTAAATCAAATCTTAATTTTCCAAAAAGCTTTCCAAAATCTTAGCATGAAATTTTCTGTCCTCTAATGGTTGATTTCCCACACCTTACACCCCATCGAATACCTCGCTTTACAGAGTACTATCCTCCAAGATCCAAATGCCATTGTCCTTGGGTTTCAAGTCTACCTCAATTTCTTGAAGTGTCACTTAGAGAAGGTTGGTGACCATTGTTTCCAGTTAACTTAACCAGGAGAAACCTTGTCAATAAATTCTAGAAATATCCAACTGCATGAAATATAGGAGAAGAAATTATTATGCTTTTAAGTCAAAATAAAATTATATAGGATATTAGCAAAAACAGTGGAACTGAAAGGTAAAAGAGGTGAGAATTAATGAAAAATACATGTAAGCAAGATCCATACTTAGCTTGAGCTTCTTCTGTATTGTTTTCTATTCAATTAAAGACAAGTACTTCACATGGAAGTTAGAATTTTTTGGCTGTGGCAATCATCACTGAGAAAAAGAAAACTCACTCATTCCTAACATCCTCGAACACATTACCGTAAGCTGAGGTGTCTTCTTGAGGTTGATATCAGCTAAAATTTGGATATGAAGTTGCATTGGTTAAAAACTTAGTACAACAAAAATATAGGGAAATGATGTAAAATTAATCAATATTTACAACTAGAAACTTTTTTTTATAAGTAACCTTTACAACTATAAGCTTGATGCCTACATGAACATTTGGTTTTCATACTGGTTGTAAATGGTATGAAACAAGATGATATTGAAGTTTAAATGCCCACCTTTATATCAACCCAAGTAACATATGATGCCGCAAACCAAAGAAACAAAAAAAAAAAAAAAAACCCATCACAACATCAGTATATATCAATCTAACTTTATGAAATCTTAACTGGCTAAACATACTCTTTCTTCAACCAAGTCCTATGTGCCAGTGTTAACCATAGTACAACAAAAGAAGCAAAACAAAACCCATCACAACATCAGTACATATCAATCCAACTTGTATGAAATCTTAACTGGCTAAACATACTCTTCCTTAAACCAAGTCCTATGTGCCAATGTTAACCACGGTACAACTAATAGCTTTTTCCGAGTTGAGCTAAAAGGTATGGTTCTCATTCCTCTCCCATGGATTAAGTACTCGTTTGGTGTTAATTGCTCATTCATCTATTATCCTTAGAACCGCAACATTTATGAGTTTACTGCATAAAACCATAAAATCCAATCAAAACCACAAATACATATCAGCCTTGTTGACTTGGAAAAGCAGAACATAATTGCATAAATACCACAAGAGCACCCCATCTTTGGAAAGATAAAAAAGATCATTCGAAGCTAGATCTAATAGAAGAAACTACTTTAGAAATGGGTCGTCTCTGTTGGTTGATAAGTGCTTAAATATTCATATTTAAGCCCCTTAATTTACATGTGTTAAGCTCTTTGCCTATACGTTTTAGTCTATTTTACTTCATTTTATGTGTTTCACATGTTTTTATAGGTCTTAGAGATAAAGGAAGCAGTTTTGGAACTTAAGGGAAGAAGCCTGGAAATCCTGGAGCAGCTTCTGGTCAAAGTGTGATTGATCGCACTACTCCATACGATCGAGTGTACATGCGATCGTTTGCACACATGCAGGATCGAGCGCAGCAATGCGATTGAGAGCAAGGCACATGCGATCGAGCGCACATGCACGGGCGTGAACAGTAAACTACAGAACCCTATTTTGGAAATAACCCTATTTTAGAAATAAAGGAGTTTTGTGTTTTAGGAAAGTTTAGGAACTCATGAGCCTTCTAGGACTACTCAAGCCCTATAAATACACCTGTAAAGCACACACAAATCATCACTTTTTTTATCCCTTCTTTTATCTTTTGCTTTAGCTTGGAGAAGGAGACCGTGGAGAGGAATTGACGACTCTTCTCTCGGGTTTCCTCTTTCCTTTATTTTTATTATGTGTACTTAACTTTTAGTAAAGGCTTATTTAAAGCCCTAATTATGTTTATTCAATAATTAGTATTGGCACCTTTGCGATATTTATGTTGTGTTGCTTAACTTGATTAATACCTGCTTTTATTTAAATTCTTCATATGTATATGTCTGATCAATATGTGCATGTGGTATGGACTTGTTAGTTAGATCAATTTGGATGACTGAGTCCTGGGTCTGACATTAGTAACAAAAGATATCCACACATGATTCTTGGGTTAATCAACATAGGAAACCGGGAGTAGATACCATGCCCTAGGTCTCGTGTGGTTGTTGATTTCCACAGATTCTATGCTCTCTTAAGGAACAACTCAGCATACACCAGGTTGAATCCCTTGAGAGAGAAAATAGTTGGAGTAGATACCATGCCTAACTCGTTGCTTAGGGAGATCAATAGCTTAAGGAGTAGATACCATGCCCTTAGGCTGACAACCATTAGGTATTCATGACACGAGTAAAGCATCGGCATACTGTTTTGTTGTGGTAGCATGATTAGTGGTGGATATCAAGTCCCTACGCCTTTATCTTTATTAAATTCAAACTCAATATTTATTTATCTTGTTTTTATTTTATTATTACGAAGCTAATTCTAAAGTGAAATTTACCAATCCCCGTGGAGATGATCTTGCATTCGTACACTATGCTACTATTGACCTTGTGCACTTGTAAGTAAAACAAGTTCGATTATTTGCCTATTTATTTTGGTAGATAATCGCACAACAAGTTTTTGGCACCGTTGCCAGGACTTGTGCTAAATTTCTTTTTGGAATTATTTTCATTAGTTTTTATTTTATTTTGTTTTAGTTTATTATCCTGTTCTATTTTATTTTTATTTAAAATCTAATTTTTTTTTAGTTTTACTTCTTCTTTTTGTTTTCTGATTTTTTTTTTCAGGTTTGTGGCAGCGTTGTTTCTGGCCTTGCGCTCGAGTGCAAGCTCAAGTGCAATCGCTCGCATTTGAGGCAAAAGCTACCCCGAGCAGCAGTGCTGAACTGCTGCACTGAAGCTGTTTTTACTAATTCATCGGAGGGAGAAGCACCAATGATGGAAGCTAGTTATGCTTATCTAGCTACTATGGAGAGGAAGCTAGATATGCTTATAGATGCCATGACTGCTCAAAACATCCCACCTCGACCACGAGCTACACAACTCCAGGTATGTGCTATATGTTCTCATTTTGACCACACTACTAAAACTTGCCCTTTATATTTATATGCAGATCAAGAGCAAGCAAATTATAAGGGACCGCACAATGCATATACAAATACCTACAATCTTGGATGGCAGCACCACCCCAACCTCTCATGGAACAATCAAAATGCCTTGAACTTTCAAGGGCAGCAAAGGAACTTCCAACAAGCAGCTCAATCAGTTCCAGAATCAAAAGAGAGTGACCTAGAGAGCATTGTGAGGGAATTAGTCATTCAACAACAACAGCTGATTACCTTACAAGAGCAGTTTATGATTGAGCAAAGAAAAATAAATGCAAGGCATGAGCAAGCTATTCAAAGATTGGAAGTATAAGTGGGCCAATTGACTAAGCAGCTAAGTGAACAAAAGCAAGGTGTTGTTGAGCAAGCTTTTCCAACCCATCATGTTGATCCATTAGAAACTGCTTATACCTATAGTATCACAAGATCGAACTTTGAGCTCGAATGTGAGGATGTTACTAATGACATCATTGAAACTGTGCACTTCCTAGAGGCCTCTCCAAATCATCCAAGTAAGTACACCGATCCATTTGACATTCTTATGCTTTCTAATATTACTTTTCTACCTTTTATTGTACAGGCACCTAACTTGGAATTCAAGCAGTTGCCAGAGCACTTACCTTATGCTTATATGGGAGAGAATAAGACACTTCCTATGCTAGCGGCTGCCACTCTTACTTTTTGGAAAAAATAAGGCTTGGTCTGGCTGAAGACGTTAAACTTAATGCTCATGGGAGACACCCCAAACTTATCCTTTTCATTTTAGTATTTGTCTTTTGTTTATATTTATATTTGCATATCTAGTATTTATATTTCTTTTTTTTTCCGGAACAATATTTATTTTTCTTTGTCTGGTACTTAGTACGTGCATCCAGTTCAAGTTTGGGGGCGTGTTACAAGCAAAGCAAGCAATCGAGTTCTCCATCTCCCAGGTCAGATCTTTCCATGCCACACACACATTGGGGACAATGTGTATTTTAAGTTTGGGGGTAGTGGGAGATACTAGATACTATCACACACGCACTTGAAACACATGCCCACACAAAGTCCCAATTTTTTTTTTGGAGATAATGATAAATGCATGTTCTTTTGGTAAACAAAAATTTTGGTTGATTTAAAAATTTGATAACACTTCATTAGTAAGCTTAAAAGCTAGAACACATAGTTTTGTAATTGGAATTTTACAAAGTTTAGTTACTTACCTCAAAGCACCTAAGAATTCACGAGTTTGATCCAAATATGCACAAACACAATTAATGCGCATTTGTGTGGGGCAGACATATAATTCTTCTGTATTGTTTCCATTACCTAAACTGTAATCGAATAACTTGCTAAAAAGAACACTTTGGCATAAGAAAAATAAAGAAAAGTGTCCATCATGCAAAAAAGTGATTAAAAAGCTTCTAATGATAATTAAAAACTTTCCATTAAGTAACTGGACCTCTTGCCTTAGTAAGCATTGAGTGTTCACGTCAAAAGGTGGGAATTTCATTTAGAAGCATTAAAACCTGTTAGTTCTGTAGCCTTTTTGATTCGAGTTAGTAAGTCCTTAGGGGTGCCTTTACACCGAATGCCCTAAAACCATCTGGTTTGGGAGTCATTGGCTAAACACTCGTTACAAGGGTCAAATAGAAAGCTCAATGGAACTCAACATGGCAAAGATCGCATGATGAAAGAAAAAGAAAGAAGAAGAAAGTATTATGCCATTTTTGTTCTCTTTGATAAGTAATTCGATAAAAGTTTGGGCATCGAAACCCTATATATTAAAATTATATGGAATCCCCATCTTATATGTGCTAATTCATCACACACAAATCAAACTTACAATGCCTTAAGCCAACCTTAGGTAAGTAACATGAACTTTTGAAAATCATTTTTCAATACAAAAAGTTGTTTTTATTTTAAGCTTACTCATGAACTGTTATCATAGTTTTTTGTGCAACCCAAATCTTTGAGTATCATGGAAGTGAATTTATCTTTAATTTTGTTCTTCATTTAGTTTTTAGTTTTGTATTACTAAGGGACTAGCAATATGTAAGTTTGGGGGTGTGATATTTAAGCCCCTTAATTTACATGTGTTAAGCTCTTTGTCTATATGTTTTAGTCTATTTTACTTCATTTTATGTGTTTCACATGTTTTATAGGTCTTGGAGAAAAATGAAGTAGTTTTGGCAGTTAAGGGAAGAAGCCTGGAAATCCTGGAGCAGCTTCTGGTCAAAGTGTGATTGATCGCACTACTGCATGCGATCGAGCGCACATGCTATCATTCGCACACATGAAGGATCGAGCGCAGCAATGCGATCGAGCACAAGGCACATGCGATCGAGCGCACATGTACGGGCATGAACAGTAAACTACAGAACCCTATTTTGGAAATAAAAGAGTTTTGTGTTTTAGGAAAGTTTAGGAACTCATCAGCCTTCTAGGACTACTCAAGCCCTATAAATACATCTGTAAAGCACACACAAATCATCACTTCTTTTATCCCTTATTTTATCTTTTGCTTTAGCTTGGAGAAGGAGACCGTAGAGAGGAATTGATGACTATTCTCTCGGGTTTCTTCTTTCCTTTATTTTTATTATGTGTACTTAACTTTTAGTAAGGGCTTCGTTGAAGCCCTAATTATGTTTATTCAATAATTAGTATTGGCGCCTTTGCGATATTTATGTTGTGTTGCTTAACTTGATTAATACCTGCTTTTATTTAAATTCCTCATATGTATATGTCTGATCAATATGTGCATGTGGTATGGACTTGTTAGTTAGATTAATTTGGATGACCGAGTCCTGGGTCTGACATTAGTAACAAAAGATATTCACACAGGATTCTTGGGTTAATCAACATGGGAAATCGGGACTAGATACCATGCCCTAGGTTCCGTGTGGTTGTTGATTTCCACAGATCCTATGCTCTCTTAAGGAATAACTCAATATACACCAGGTTGAATCCCTTGAGAGAGAAAAGAGTTAAAGTAGATACCATGCCTAACTCGTTGCTTAGGGAGATCAATAGCTTAAGGAGTAGATACCATGCCCTTAGGTTGACAACCAATAGGTATTCATGACATGAGTAAAGCATTGGCATACTGTTTTGTTGTGGTAGCATGATTAGTGGTGGATATCAAGTCCCTACACCTTTATCTTTATTCAATTCAAACTCAATATTTATTTCTCATGTTTTTATTTTATTAATGCGAAGGTAATTCTAAAGTGAAATTTACCAATCCATGTGGAGATGATCTTGCATTCGCACACTAAACTACTGTTGACCTTGTGCACTTGCAAGTAAAACAAGTTCGATTATTTGCCTATTTATTTTGGTAGATAATCGCACAACATTGGTGTTTGTCTAAGGTTTAAATAAGGTTTGAAGAGGTTCAGCATCAGGCCTTGGTGCCTCAGCACACTAAGTGTGTGCCTCAGCGCACAGTATGTACAAAGGGTTCAGCATTAGATCGAATCGCAGCATAGCCTTCCCAGGCCACGGCGCCCAATAAGGAGGAGACCTAAAGGAGGTGTGCATCGCGGCTCAGCCTCCCTGAGGCCACGGCGCCCAGAAGATGAAGAATGTGTGCCCTGCCCTAAGCCCCGGCCTGCCCTGTTCTGGGCCGCGGCGCCAGGCACACTTGTACATAGTTTTTAAACCTTCTTGAATGGTGCGTAACGCATGTTCAAAATGCACAGGATCACTAAGGATTAATGAAGGGCTATGGTCGATTGGTTCTCAAGATCTAAGGGTGGATATTGACCTTCAAGATTGGTCAAGAAGTTGGTGCACTATATAAAGGGTCACCAAACTTCAATCTCAACAATTAATTGTGACATACAAGTGATCATCATACAAGAGAATTCAAGTTCAAGTGTAAGAGTGCAAAGACACAAAACACAGGAGAGGCACTAGAATAGATCTCAAAAGAGAGTCTGGATGTAAAGAGAGAGTAGCATAGATTGGGTAGAGGGCTTTGTAATAGCTCTTCTCACTTTCTTTCTTCTCTTCTTTGGTTCTTTAAGAACTTGAGATTTTTGAAGGGGTGTTGCTGTGTTCTGTAAGAACTCATTGATTTAGTGCAGAGAGTTCAGAGGAACTCACGGGGATGTAGGCTATTGCCAAACCTCGATAACAATTGTTGTGTTCTTTATTTTCTTTGATTTTTGTTTCTATTTCTGATCATTATCAGTCATTCTAGACTTGGCTGTTTGGAAGATCACCACCTGGGAATCTCCAAGGTGATTTCCCAACAGTGGTATCAGATCCAGAGGAGCTTTGGACAGTGGGTATCGGACCTGGAACAGAAGGTATCGGAGCAAGACTCCAAGAATCAAAGGCCAACTTCTTAGGTGATTCAAGAACGGAGTAAAGATCAAGATCTGATCGTGTTCTTGAGGTTGATTCAAGAACGGTATTGAGATCAATCTTTGATCGTGTTCTTGAGGTTTAGAAGAAGTTTGGGAAAGCAATTGTGGGTGCTGCATAAATCTAGGATTTTCTCCGCAAGATGGGTTCAAACTTCATCGTTGAGAAGTTTGATGGAAAGAGAGACTTTGCTCTTTGGAAGCGGAAGATCAAGGCTGTTCTTATGCAACAGAAGGTGGACTTGGCTATTGGAGAAGATGATGCTTTTTCAGTATGTATCACAGAAGTCCAGCGGATTAAGATGAAGAAGATGGCATACAACACCATTTTCTTGCACATATCAGATAGTGTGACAAGGAAGTGCAGAGACTCGGAAGATCCTGCTGTCATATGGAAGAAACTAGATGAGTTGTTTCTTACCAAAACTCTCCCTAATAAGATTTATCTTCTTAAAAGAATCTTTTCTTTTAAAATGGATCATAATAAAGAGTTGCAATATAATCTTGATGTGTTTAACAAGCTAGTATAAGATTTGAATAGCTGTAGCATAACATTCCCGGATGAACAATTGGCTGTTATGTTGTTAAATTCTCTTCCTAATTATTTTGAAAGTTTGATTAATGCTATTGAATATGAAAAAGATACTTTAACCAAAGAGATTGTGATCAATGCCATAAGGGTTAATGATTTCAAAGCCAAGATGAGGGAAACACCAAGTGGAGAAGGGCCGTTCATTAGAGGAAGGCCAGCAACTCGGAACTGCAGTAGTATTCATGGCAACTACCAGGAGAAATCAAGAGGTAGAGGCAGAGCAATGGGAGATCTCATTCTAAACTAAAATTTGGAGGAAAGAGATGCTTCTACTGCAATAAGGAGGGTCACTTCAAGAAAGATTGCAAGAAGAAGATGTGGGATGAGAAAGGAAAAAGCCATACCAATAATGGAGAGGCTTCAGTTGCCAAAGGAGTACAGCAAGATGATGTTCTTGTTGTGTACTCAACTATGAGCAGGAGGCAAGGCAGTGAGAAATAGATTCTGGATTTTGGGTGCACTTATCACATGTGTCCTCATTGGAATTGGTTCAAGAATTTCGAGGAAACCAATGATGGAAAAGTTTTCTTGGGGAATGATACTTCTTGCCAAGTGAGGGGGATAGGAGACATCCAATTGAGGATGTTTAATGGAGTCACAAGGCTGCTGCGGAATGTGAGGTATCTTCTGGATTTGAAGAGGAATTTGATCTCATTGGGGCAGCTGGATTCCATGGGGTATACATACAAGATAAAGGAGGAAAGATCAAGGTAACCAAGGGTTCTTTTATAGTGATCAAAGCAGCAATAAAGGATGGACTCTATGAGATGATCAGAGAAACAAAAAACAAGGATCAAGCAGCAAGCTTGATGGCTGAGATGGATAGGGCAGCCCTTTCGTACACTCGCTTGGGACATATGAGCGAAAAGGGCTTTTAAGTTCTCAGCAATAATGATCTACTTGGTGGTGACAAAGTAGAGAAATTAGATTTCTATGAGTGTTGCGTTCTTGGGAAGCAACATTGGGTCAGCTTCAACACCGGAGTGCACAAGTCTAAGTGCATTCTTGACTACATTCATTCAGACCTTTGGGGACCAGCAAGGACACCAACACAGGCAGGTAACTTTTACTTTTTGTCTTTAATTGATGATTATTCAAGAAATGTTTGGGCTTATTTGCTTAAAAATAAATCAGATTCTTTGAATAAATTTGTGGTGTGGAAAAAGTTGCTGGAGACTTAAACGAGTAGGGTAGTTAAGGCTTTACAAACCGATAATGGCTTGGAATTATACAATAAGGATTTTGATAAATTCAATGAATTAAATGGCATTCTAAGATATAGAACGGTTATGAAAACCTCTTAGCAAAATGGAGTTGCTAAGAGGATGAATAGGACCTTTATGGAAAAGGTTAGGTGCATGTTAATTGAGTCCGATTTACCAAAATATTTTTTGAGGGAAGCTGTGTCTACTGCTGCATATTTGGTTAATAGATCACCCTCTAGGGCTTTAGACCTTAAAACTCCTATGGAGATGTGGAGTGGGAAACCCACTGAGTTGAGCAACCTTAGGACTTTTGGGTGTGCTGCATTTGCACATCAAAAGGATGATAAACTTAATCCAAGGTCTAGAAAATGTGTATTTCTAGGGTATGGTGATGGGCTTAAGGGCTATAAGTTGTGGTCCTTAGAGCCAAAATGGACTAAACTCATAATAAGTAGGGATGTTATTTTTTAATGAATTGTTATTTCCCTATTTGGAGAAAACTAACCTTGCAGGAGCTAGTGAGCAAACCAGTCCGGAATTTGTGGAGCATCGCATCAAGGAAAATCTAGTTCAGGTAGAGCAAGGAAGGCAAGAGGGTTCAGACCAGGTGGAGCCCATTGATGAAGGCTAAGCTCAGGGCACTCAAGGGGAAGCTAAATTGGAAGGGGTTGATGTGGTAAGTCAGAATGACTACTAGCTCACAAGAGACCGGGGAAGGAGGGTGGTTAGACCACCTTTGAGATATGGGTTTGCCAATGCTAATGTAGCAGCTCTTGGATAGAAGGAAGGATGGTTGAACCATAAACTTACATGGAAGCCATTGGATGTAAGGATTCGTCAAAGTGGCAGCTAGCTATGGAGGAAACAATGGATTCTTTGAGGAAGAACAACTCTTGGGAATTGGTGCCCAAACTAGAAAAACAGAGAGTTGTGGATTGTAGGTGGATCTACAAGATCAAAAAAAGAAATCCTCTAGAGGATGAAGTCTAGTATAAAGTTAAGTTGGTGGCGAAGGGGTTCATACAAAGAGAAGGCATAGATTTCACCAAAATATTCTCACCAGTTGTGAAATATAATAAGATACAGATAGTATTGGCAATGGTGGTCTAATTTGATTGAGAGATCGAGCAAATAGATATGAAGACAACGTTCTTGCATGGAGAGCTTGATGAGACCATCTATATAAGACTACCCGAAGGCTATAAGGAAGGAAGGCAGGGAGAGTTGGTGTGCCAATTGAAGAAATCTCTCTATGACCTGAAGCAATCACCTCGGCAATGAAATAAGAGGTTCGATTCCTTTGTAACTAGCTTGGGTTTCATGAGGAGCTACTATGATTCTTGCTTGTACTAAAAGGGGCACAAAGTGAAGGAAGTGGTGATCATCCTCATCTATGTTGATGATATGCTGCTAGTTGGGAGCAGCAGGGAGAGGATAGAAGAATTGAAGTCTCAACTCAGTTCGGAGTTCGAGATGAAGGATCTTGGCCATGCACAGAAGATCCTTGGGATGTGTATAATCCAGGAAAGGGAGAGAACATATTAAAGATCTTTCAAACTTCCTACATAAAGAAGATGATATCTAAGTTCTCTATGGAAGATAGTGTTGGAAATCACCTCACAAGAATGCCCAGGTGATAATCCCCAAACACCCAAGTTTAGAATGACTTGTAATGAAATGAAATAGTAAATGAAAGCAAGAAAGAAAAGAACACAAGCGATTTGTTATCGAGGTTCGGCAATAGCCTACGTTCCCGTGAGTTCACCTGAACTCTCTGAACTAATCAATGGTTCTTTTACAATCATAGTAACCCCTCTCTAAGAAGCCTAAGTTCTTGAAGAAACAGAAAGTGATAAGAACTAACCCTGGAATTTTCCCAAGAAAATTCCCTTTACAAGCCCTTAAGTCCCCTTTCTATTCTACTCACTTTTCTAAACAACCAGCCTTACAAATGAGTCTCTCTTGTCTTGTTTCTTTGCACTTTTTACAATTCTCTCACTTTTGATCACAAGTTATGTCACATTATTGTTGAGAATGAAGCTAGGTGACCCTTTATATAGTGCACCAATTTTTTGTCCAATATTGAGGGTTAATATCCACCCTTAGATCTAGATGAACAATCAACTGTAGCATTTGATCATTCCTTAGTCAAGCTGTGCATTTTGGACATGTATCACGAACCATGGAAGAGGGTGCCGCAGCCTAGAACAGGGGGCGTCCCTGCCCAGGGTAGATCACACTTCCTCAAGGTTCTGGGCACCGCAGCCTTGGGTAGGGGGTGCTGCGGCTTGGTCTTATCCTCTAGCACTCCACCTTTTGGGCGCCGCGGCTTGGGAAGAGTAGGGCCGCGGCCTGACCTGATGCACACACCTTTTTTCAGCTTTGTACTAAGGCACACTCCTAGTGTGCTAAGGCTTCAAGGACTTCATGCTTGACCTCTTCCAACCTTGTTCAAACCTTAGGCAAATAGCAACAATCTCTACCTTTGTCTAAGTGTTTAAACCCAAACCATTGTGTAGAGAACTCAGGATCCAAACTCATCTTGAGTCATCAATCAACCGATTCTAATCCTAAGTAGTCCAAGACAATGATTGAATTTACTTAGGGGTAGAACTTTAGTACCTAAATCCACAGGTTTTCTTCTATGGCTACCTTGTCCACATGGATGCATCCTTTCGTAACATTTTCCCAAATGAAATGGTGCCGAACATTGATGTGCTTTTTCCTCTTATAGGACACTGGATTCTTGCACAAATGCAATGCACTTTGTCTATCCGAATACACCACTACCTAACATTGCTCATGCAATGAGTGTTCTCAGCAGATTTATGAGTAATCCTGAAAAGGAGCATTGGTTTAGGATGAAGCGGTTGTTGAGGTACTTCAAGGGAAGCCCAGATGTAGCTAGTTTATGAGAAGAGGGGTAAGTCCATCTGTCTTGAAGGTTATGCGGATTCGGACTATGGAGCAGACCGGGATATAAGAAGATTGATTACCTCCCACTTCTTTAACTTAAACGGATCTTGTATAAGTTGGAAGGCTCAATTGTAGCCTGTGGTAGCACTCTCAACAGCCGAGGCTAAGTACATAGTGGCAACAGAAGCCATTAAGGAGGCTATGTGGTGCAAAGGGTTGTTAGAAAAGTTGAAGATCCTGAAAGAGCAGGTGGTGGTGTATTCGGATAGCCAAAGTGCGTTGCATTTGTGCAGAATTTGATGTTCCATAAGAGGACAAAGCATATGGATGTTCGGTACCATTTCATTCGAGAAAATGTTACAGAATGATGCATTCATGTGGACAAGGTAGCCACGGAAGAAAATCCTGCAGATTTAGGCACCAAGGTTCTAGCTCTAAGTAAGTTCAATCATTGCCTTGGACTTCTTAGGATTGGAGTCGGTTGAATGATAACTCAAGATAAGTTTGGATCCTGAGTTCTCTGCACAATAGGTTCGGGTTTAATCGCTTAGACAAAAGTAGAGATTGTTGGTGTTTGCCTAAGGTTTAAACAAGGTTTGAAGAGGTTCAGCATCAGGCTTTGGCGCCTCAGCACACTAAGTGTTCACCTCAGTGCACAGTATGTACAAAGGGTTTAGCATCAGGTCGTGCTGCAACATAGCCTTTTGAGGCCGCGGTGCCCTGTAAGGAGGATACCTGGAGGAGGTGTGCGCCACGGCTCAGCCTCCCCTAGGCTGCGGCACCCAGAAGATGAAGAATGTGCCCCCTGCCCTGGGCCACGGCCTGCCCTGTTCTGGGCCGCGGCGCTAGGCATACTTGTACATGGTTTTTCAGCCTTCTTGAGTGGTGTGTGAGGCATGTTCAAAATGCACAGGATCACTAAGGATTAATGAAGGGCTATGGTCGATTGGTTCTCAAGATCTAAGGGTGGATATTGACCTTCAAGATTGGTCAAGAAGTTGGTGCACTATATAAAGGGTCACCAAACTTCAATCTTAACAATTAATTGTGACATACAAGTGATCATCATGCAAGAGAATTCAAGTGCAAGTGTGAGAGTGCAAAGACACAAAACCAAGGAGAGACACTAGAATAGATCTCAAAAGAGAGGCTGGTTGTAAAGAGAGAGTAGCATAGATTGGGTAGAGGGCTTTGTAATAGTTCTTATCACTTTCTTTCTTCTCTTCTTTGGTTCTTCAGGGACTTGAGATTCTTGAAGGGGTGTTGCTGTATTCTGTAAGAACTCATTGATTTAGTGTAGAGAGTTCAGAGGAACTCACGGGGACGTAGGCTATTACCGAACCTCGATAACAATTGTTGTGTTATTTCTTTTCTTTGATTTCTGTTTTTGTTTCTTATCATTACAAGTCATTATAGACTTGGGTGTTTAGAAGATCACCACCTGGGCATCTCTAAGGTGATTTCCCAATAGTCCCCAAAATAGCTGTTTATATGAGCAACATAAGATACTTTTTCTGATTCACTGATCGTATGAAGAAGGGTAGTTGTGGTGGCTTTAAGAAATAATGAAGAATTCTTTGAACCACCCAATTGCGCAGTAGCTCCACCTTGCAAATTCAAATGTGTCTACCATTTCATGCAATTAATAAACATGTTACCTCCCATCCTTCCAATTTAGTAGTAATAACAACTTAATACCTATTAATTCCCACATAAAGCAACCCATTAAAAAGTAACTTACTGTACTTCTAAATAAATAACTAAAATTGATGTGTACAATTTTCACTCTTATACTTCTTGTGATGCCATATGATTTTGTTAGTTAGATATGAAAATGAGAGAATAAATAATAGAATTCCAAAACAAAGACAGAGTGGCTCACCCTAACCAGAGTTCATGGCTCTAATGCAATGTTTTTATAATGAGTTACTAACCACTGATTACATAATCAGCCAATATATATCTGAGGCATATACAGATTAATTCTTGCAATAACCTACATGACAAACCACAAACTCCATGAGATCACTAAGATCATTGATCTAAAGGTAATTCATCAAAAGCAGCAAACTTCAATAAAAAAATTAGTTATTAATATTTAGCGATAGGGAGACATCGTCCATGCTACTAATAAAGATGAAATAACACATTCAACATGAATCCTAAATAATTAAAACCAGACTTGGGCGCAGCTCAATGAAACTACATCATAAGAGCATTAGAATTATCAAGTTTCAAACACAAACTAGATGAAACTAGGACTAGTTCATCATCAAACAGAAAAGCTGCATATCATAAGTGCTAGTATTTTAAGATATGAATATTTTGCAAACCAAAAATTCATAAGGTTGAAATGCCTTAACCTCCTTCCTCACCTCCTCAACTGCGACATTATGATCTGTTGATAAAGCATTTTGTGAAAAAGTCATCTACATACAAAGCAAAATCCGCTTGCTAACAAAAATCTTGATTCCATCATACATATTTTCATATACATAAATATATATACAAATTATGAAAATAGTCGCATGTCAACACAAATTATGCAAAAGGGTTTAAAGAGGGAGAGAGAAATAATACTATGAAGATAAGGGAAAAAGTGCTTGTTGATGAATCTTAAAGCGTCGGAACCACCATGGCCATCATAGAAACTAACGTAGCTTGTAGGAGGAGATGTGAAGACCTGGAACTAGTCCTCAAGATTCGAGTTGGCTTGGATCACCGCAATCGAGTAGTCACCGGGCGCATGCGGCTTGAGGTCCATATGCCATAGCACCCATCTAGAGAAGAGATCAAGAGTTCGCTTTAGGAAAACTCAACATTAAATATAAAACCTGTTAATACTCAATTGATATGCATTGATCCTAGGAAAATGCATGTCAATCTCAAAAAGCCTTCATGTGAAAGGCAACTAAAGAATTACAAGGAGATCATCGATTTTGAAGAAGTAAAGAAGGTTTCATGATTTCTTTAATCTGTGCATAACTTAAGGAGGTTCAAGAAGCTCTTATTGATCCTTATATAGGGAATGTTTGAGGTTAGATTTAAATCCAGTTTACTTAAATCTCTCAAGGACCTTGAAGAGATTTAAGTAAGTTGGATTTAAAGCTTAAATCCAACTCCAAACATTGTCATAGTAGTAATCACACCTTTAAAGGTAGATCCAACTGTTCTCTCTAGCAAGTTAATATTTTTATCTCTCTTGATGTCATCTTCTCTCTCTAAATTGTTGAGTAAATCTTGTGTTTGGATGTGATTTAATGATAGGATACTGTTAGTATGCAAGATTAGAATTTATTTTCCATGATCATTTGAATTAAAATATCTTTGAATACATAAAATATCAAAAAGTCTGAAAGTAAGTGTAAACATTGTATTTTTAATAATCAACAATTGTTCATTTTTTGTTCTTTAATAGAGACGATGGTTCATGTATATAACCAAGATGTATTCCTTCCCAAGTTGAGATATTTTCTATGTTGAGAATGGATTTAATTGAAAAATAAAATTCATAAAAGGGGATAAAAGATAGAAAGGGATAAAAGTCAATGTTTGCTGTTTTGAAGATCTGTTTTTCAGGATTTATAATTTTTTGTCCCTAAATCTTTAAAACCTTCCCTCTTCCATATCAATAGAACTTTTAATTTTCATTCCAATGATATCTCATGTGAATTTTTACGATAAGGCAAGTGTGAGAACTTAATTCTTTACCGAAACATGTCTTAAACGGACAAGGTTTAGTGCGACAGCTCTCAGTTAAAATTGGTAGCAAATTTTAATGTTAGACTAATTGATTTAGAAATAAGACTCTTAGATTTCTATAAAGCCTATGAATATTCCCAAAATCATTCGGATGAGTTTGCACGGCCTGTTTGAAGTTGAGGTCCATAATCTCCCAGACTTTTTAATTCTTATAGGATCGGGATTTTGAATTTGCCTAAATGGAGAGAATTCTTCTCCAAGTCACTCATAACTGATTCCCAACTATAATATGGCTTATATATATACTTCTATTAAGATGTTTTTAGGTCATCTCTTGAATTTTTGAACCCTAGAGCGGCTGCACAATTGCAATCCCGTTTTTGAAATCAAATTGATAATAAAAGAGTGTTAGAGAGTGAGTTTTGAGTGAAAAACCCTAATTCTTGAACCGTAATCCTAATCATAACCTTAAGTTTTGATCTCCTACACTAAATATAGTAATATGTCTCCATAAAACTTGAATTTTCATATCATAGCAAAAAGGAAATAAGGCTTGGAATCACATCGAAAATCACTTGCATCTGGATCGTTGTTTTCTTGAAATGAACAAGAAAACCATCCTCATCCCCCCATTCAAAGAAAAAGAAGGATTTTTTTTAACCTTTATTATCTGTGTTTAATTGCTTAAGAAAGATCTCAGAGTCAAGCCAATTGAGATAGCATACCTTTGGCCATTAGATCATTACCCATTTCCTTTAAAGAATATGTATATGTCATAATTATTAGAGTGAATGGCTTACTAACCCTAAGGTCAGTAGGCATATTTATATATAATTGAATAATGAGAAAGTACAAAATTACCATACACTCTAATATACTCTAACACTCCCCCTAAAGTTAGAGCATATGTGTCATACGAACCCAACTTGTTACTTATAGATTTAATCCGAGTCCTATCTAAGGGTTTAGTGAAAATATCATCTAATTGATCAAAATATTTCATATGTCTTGTGCGAATCACATCTTGTAACAGTTTCTCCCGAACAACATGACAAACCACCTCAATATACTTTGTCCTCTCATGAAATACATGATTAGTTGCAATATGAATAACAACTTTGTTATCATAGGCTAAACTCATAGGACAAGACTGTGGAAACCCAAGTTCAGGTAGAATCTGCTTTAACCATACAAACTCCCAAGTAGTATGACCAATAGCTTTGTATTCAAACTCTACACTAGACATCACAACTATTGTTTGCTTCTTACTTTTATGTGACACTAGATTACCTCCAATAAACACACAATATCTCGTGGTAGATCTCCAATCTGATGGAGAACCTACCCAATTTGCATTAATATATCCTTCAATCTGAGTATGACCATGATTCTGATATAACAAACCACAATCGGGAGCACTCTTAAGATATCTCAGAATGCGGATAACTGCATCCCAATAACTAATTAATAGAGCATAAAAAAACTGACTAACCACACTTATAGCAAAGGTAATATCAGGTCTAGTGACCGTTAAGTACTTTAGTTTCCTAATCAAGCATCTATATGGTCCTCGGTTAGTCAATAACTCACCATGATCAACTGAAAGTTTTGTGTTAGGATCCATAGGATTATGTATGGACTTGCACCCCAGCATTCATGTATCACTCAATAGATCCAATATGTATTTTTGTTGAGATAAAAAAATACCATGATGAAAGCATGTAACCTCAATACCTAGAAAGTATCTTAATTGTCCAAGATCCTTGGTTTGAAACTTGTTACCAAGAAACTGTTTCAAAGCTAGAATACCTTCTTTATCATCGTCATCACATATACAATCAAAAGAATCTTTCCTGAAGCATTATGTCTATAAAACATAGAGTGATCTACTCTACATCTAGTCATACCAAAATCAATCACCACTTCACTAAACCTGTCAAACCAAGCATTAGAAATTGTTTCAAACCATACAAATATTTCTTCAAATGACATACTAACCTAAACTCCCCAAAGCAACAAATCCAGGAGTTTGCTCCATCTAAACCTCCTTGTGCAAATCACCATAAAAGAAATCATTTTTAACATCAAGCTAATGAAAAGGCCAAGAAAATGTGGTAACCAAAGATAGAAACACATGAACAAAGGTAAGTTTGGCTACTAGAGAAAACATCTCAGAATAATCGATGCCATAAACTTGGGTATAACCTTTTGCCATAAGGCAGTGCTTCAATCAATCAATTGTACTGATGAGAGTTATAAAATGCATCATAACAGTACTTAATTGTTAGCATTTTAGGGTTGATCTAGGTTTTAATTGCACTTTTATACATTAACAAATCTAAAGTGTCATTCTTGGATCATTGATCTATTTCGGTGCATTTTCAGGTACTGTAAGTTCAAAAGAGGAGGAAAAGTTATCGTTGCTTGAAGCACAAAGACTCGAGGCATCCCGGAGTGAAGGCATGGTTGTGGAAGGATAAATTAAGAGAAATAAAGTCTTGAGTGTGTGCACTGCGGCCTAAAAACATCCAAGCCTCGGCCTCCAGAACCAAGCCAAAAGAGCAAGAAAGAAGCTTCAGTGAGAGCCGCAGCCTGGACTAGGTAGGGCCATGGCCTCCAGAAGTGAAGAAACCAAATACTAGGCAGAGCCGCGGCACAAGAAAGTGAGAGCCGCGATGCGCACACGGTCCCCTTCTCCGAGTTATGACCTAATTAGAACTTTAATGATTGTTTAAACCCTAAAACAACCTTGGACCTTTTGTATTATAAATAGATCACTTAGGGTTTGAGAAGAGAGAAATCATTAAGGCTGGAAAACACAAGAAGACTGCTATATTCTCCTCCATCAAAGTGTTCAAGAATGAGCCCTATGGCCAACTAATCTCCAAGCAAGGCGAGGGGATGAATCCCTAGATGTAGTTGTTCTTATTTTACTTTATTGATTCAGTTGTAGTTGGGATTTATTGTCAAATATTGTTATGATTTACTCTTTAATTTAATTAGAAGATTTTCTCTTAATCCAGTGATTATATCTTTCTCCTCGATATAAGTCTAGTCATGCTCTTCTTATGTCAAGATTGTTGGATGTGATTGAGTCCGGTAGATTCATCTTTTAGGTTTTCCCATTACTGTGATATTATCATTAAGATATATTGTCATTTCTTGATAAATATATAGGATAGGTCATGTAAGCTTAAATCAAAAGTAAAGAGTAATTCATATCAATTACATTAGGGTTTACATATGCTTTGATTGAATATTTCCCGATTGCCTGTTTGGGATGTGAAACTTGCAATCGAGATAAAAACAACTAAATCAAGATTGGAATAAGGCAATGAACCTAGGGTGGATTCCCAAAACCTTGTTTTTTCTTTATTATATTCTTCAATCTATTTATACAATTTTCCCACAATTACTTCATTATCAAAACTCATATTTTCTCACTTAATTGTTATCGTTCATGTTAATGTTTGCACTTTTCCTTTGTAGATCGCTTTTCCACGTGGGATCGACACCTCAACTATACACAATAACCACATATTAGTTTGAGTGTAATCAAATTTTGGCACCATTTCCAGGGAAAACACGCTTGCATACAAGGAAGATTGTCAACTCTAAGACAAGACAGTACTATTGTTCATTTCTTTAAGTTTTTAATTTTCTGATTTTTTTTATTTGTTCTATTTTTTTATTTTCCTTTTAACTCATTTGGTGTATGCTTAGACCAAAAGATTCACGAGGTAGATTCATTACAGGACCCGAAATAGAGCTACCCTTTCCTTCCACGTCCATTCGTGAAACCTCGCCTAGATCAAACCCTAGTGTACACCTAAACGAGAATTTAGAAAACTTTGTTAACATGGCTGAAAACCCTAATGAGAATATTTCTAGGACACTTAAAGATTACTTGCATCCTAGCAGAACAGCCACACCATCATGCATCATGTTTCCAGCCAACACCCACAATCAAGATTTCAAAACAGGGATGATATAATTACTCCCTACATTTCATGGCTTGGAAAATGAAAACTCATATGTACACATTAGGGAGTTTGAGGAAGTAGTTGCTACTTTTCATAGTCAAGATGCAACTGATGATATCGTGAGACTCATGTTTTTTCCTTTCTCTTTGAAGGATAAAGCTAGGAGTTGGCTATACTCGCTGAGACCACGATCTATTGGGACATGGAATGAGATGACTCACGTCTTCTTCAATAAATACTTCCCTCAACATAAGACCAATGCTTTAAAAAGGCAAATCTCTACCTTTGCACAAAAGGATAATGAGACTTTGTATCAGTCTTGGGAGAAATTTAAGGAGATATTGAGTATGTGTCCTTACCATGGGTATGAGAGTGGCCGCCTAGTGAGCTACTTTTATGAGGGACTTACCTATAGAGAGCGCCAATTTATAGAGATGATGTGTAATGGTGAATTTCTGCAAAAAGATCCTGATGAGGCCATAGAGTACCTCAATGAGCTTGCTGAAAAAGCTCACACTTGGACTGGACCTAGTGCTACTGAAAGCACAAATAGGTCACGACCTGTAGAGAACCCAAGTGGGGGTGGAATATATCATCTTAGGGAAAAGGACAACCTAAAGGCTAAAGTTGAAATGCTCACTAGGGAGTTAGATGCATTAAAGACTAAAGGCTCAAAGCCAACACAGGTGGTTAATCATACCGAATCTTCGGAACTATGTTTTGTATGTGGCGGGGTAGATCATCCCACTCAAGAGTGCCCCACATTAGTAGATATGAGAGGGATGTATGAGGAACAATGTAATGCCTTAGGCATGTATAAGAAGCCTCTAGCACCCTTCTCTAACACCTATAATCAGGAATGACGCAATCACCCCAACTTTAGCTGGAAGTCTGAAAACCAGCAACTTGCACAACCCCCTAGATCATACCCTACACCATATAATGCACCTTCATCCTCTAGGACTTCTTTAGAAGACACCTTGCATGCTTTCATTGAAGCATAGGGTAAGACAAACCAAAAGTGTGAAGCATTAATCACACAGGTTGTGGAAGAGAATAAGGAAATAAGGAGCTAAGTGTCTAAATTGATAGGCTCCTTGAGTGTGAATAAGCAAGGTAAGTTCCCTTCTCAAGCTCAGTCCACACCCCATGGTCAGAACATGGCACAGGCAAATCTAAAAGATGTAAATGCCATTGTGACAAGAAGTGGTAAATCATTACACATCCCAACAACGAACAAATCTGAGGATGTAAAAAAGGGTCAAGGTAGTAGTGATGCCGAGCTGCCCAAGGACCCTGAGGTTACCAAAAGTCCTGTTAAGGCACCATTCCCTCAAGCCTTAAAATCAAACAAGAAAAATCTGGACCTAAACAATGAAATCCTAGAGAACCTAAAGCAAGTAAAACTTAATCTTCCTCTTTTGCATGTGATTAAACAAGTTCCTACCTATGCAAAGGTTCTCAAGGATTTGTGTACAATTAAGAGGAAGCACCATGTGAAGAAAACAACATTCCTAACAGAGCAAGTTAGTGCTTTAATTGAGAAAAAGATTCCCCCCAAATACAATGATCCTGGCTGTCCAAACATTGCATGTAGCATTGGAAATCATGAGATTGGATAAGCATTGCTAGATTTAGGAGCTAGTGTAAATCTGATGTCATTGTCTATTTATTTGCAGCTGGGTTTGGGAGAAATCAAACCAACCACTGTGGTATTGCAATTGGATGACCAATCAGTCAAAGTACCCCGGGGTGTGGTAGAGGATGTTCTAATTCAAATTGATAAATTTTATTATCATGTTGATTTCCTAATCGTTGACACTAACTCTAAAATTCTTTTAATTTTGGGTAGACCTTTCCTTGCTACTACAAATGCTCTTATTAATTGCAGGAATGGACTCATGAAGCTGTCCTTTAGAAACATGACCCTCGAGGTGAACATCTTCAATGTTGCAAAACAGCCCGAAGATGAGGACAAGAGCCACCACTTATATATGATCGAGTCAGTCATCGATAAGGGAGTTTCCATAGCTCATAACTTTGATCCTCTTGTTAATTCTGAGATTGATTCTATTAATGATAAAACTAATCTAATTGATATTTGTGCTATTTTGAAAAATCTCAGGATTATGGCACTCGAGCATGGCAACCAAAGTTTGAGGAGTTGCTCGAAAGAAGCAAGAAACAAATCCCCTCAAGTGTGGAAGCACCTAAAGTCGAATTGAAGCCACTACTTAAGGGTTTAAAGCATGTTTTTCTCGGTCCAGGTGATATTTTTCTTGTTATTATCTCATCTGAATTATCTGAGTCTCAAGATGAGAAATTAATTCGGACCTTAAATGCACATAAATTAGCCTTAAGCTGGAGCATGACTGATTTAAAAGGAATTAATCCCCTGATTTGTTCTCATAAGTTAAACTTGGATGAAAGAACTAGTCCTCGTAGAGACCCTTAACGTAGGCTTAACCCCACTATGAAAGAAGTAGTGAAAAATGAAGTGTTGAAATTATTAGATGTGGGAATTATATATCCCATAGCTGATAGTAAATAGGTAAGTCCTACACAAGTCGTTCCTAAAAAGTCCGGAGTCACTAGGGTAAAGAATGACCTGGGAGAGTTAGTCCCTACAAAACTTGTGACCAGGTGGCGAATGTGCATTGATTACAAAAAATTGATTGTTGTCACCCGAAAAGACCATTTCCCACTTCCCTTTATAGATCAAATTCTTGAGCGTGTAACTGGTTATCCTTTTTATTGTTTCTTGGATGGTTATTCTGGTTATTATCAAATTGAAATTGCATTAGAAGACCAGGATAAAACCACTTTCACTTGTCCTTTTGGCACTTATGCTTTTCATAGAATGCCATTTGGATTGTGTAATGCACCTGCCACTTTTCAATGTTGCATGATGAGCATTTTTAGTGACATGGTTCAAAATTGCATGAAGGTTTTTATGGACGACCTAACTGTTTTTGGATATTCATTTGATGCATGCTTAATAAATTTAAAAAGAGTGTTGATTCATTTTGAGGAAAAGGAATTAGTCTTAAATTGAGAAAAACGCCATTTCATGGTACCATCCGGTATTGTCTTAGGGAATATTGTTTCTTCTAAGGGGATAGAGGTTGATCAATCTAAGATTGAATTAATCTCTAAATTTCCCACACCTAAGACAGTAAAGGATGTAAGATCTTTTCTTGGTCATGCTGGTTTTTATAGGAGGTTCATACAAAATTTTTCCAACATATCTAGACTATTATGTACCCTCCTAGTTAAAGATGCCCCATTCGAGTGGACACAATCTTGTCAAGAGGCCTTTAAAATGCTGATTGGCAAGCTTACTTTAGCACCTATAATGCAGTCATCTGATTGGACTTTACTCTTTGAAATCATGTGTGATGCTAGTGATTATGCTGTAGGTGCTGTTCTTGGACAACGAAGGGAGAGAAAACCTTTTGTCATTTACTATGCTAGTAAAACCCTGAATAGTGCTCAAACGAATTACTCCACCACTGAAAAAGAATTGCTAGCTATAGTGTTTGCTTTGGACAAGTTTCGTGCTTATTTAATTGGTTCTCCTATTCTTATTTTCACAAATCATATAGCCCTCAAGTACCTTCTTACAAAGAAGGATGCTAAGGCACGACTAATATAGTGGATCCTACTCTTTCAAGAATTTGACATCACCATCAAAGACAAGAAGGGAGTAGAGAACGTAGTGGCTGACCATCTATCAAAGCTCACATTTGAAGACACCTTTGACGACATGCCAATCAAGGATGATTTTCCCGATAAGCATTTACTCTCTGTTACTTCTCTACCATGGTTCGCTCATATCGTGAATTATTTGGCTACCGGTGAGATACCAATGGATTGGAGCACTCAAGATAAGAGGAAATTCTTGAATGAGGTACATAATTTTTATTGGGATGATCCCTGTCTTTTCAAGTACTACCCTGACCAAATTTTAAGGCATTACATCCCTAATGAAGAGATTGCCAGCGTTTTGGAATTTTGTCACTCCCAAGCTTGTGGGGGCCACTTTTTAACGAAAAAACCGCTGCAAAAATTTTGTAGTGTGAATTTTATTGTCCCACCTTGTTTAAAGATGCAAATATCTATTGTCACTCATATGAAAAGTTTCAGAAGTTAGAAGCTGTGTCTCGTCGTAATATGATGCCCTTAAACCCAATTTTAGTGATTGAAATCTTCGATTGTTGGGGCATTGATTTTATGGGACCATTTCCTCCTTCCTTCGGATATCAATATATCATTGTGGTAATAGATTATGTGTCAAAATGGGTAGAGGCAGCAGCTTGCCGAAGCCATGATAATAGAACGGTAATTAAATTTCTCAAAGAAAATGTGTTATCTCGATTTAGAACACCACATGCTATAATTAGTGATCGAGGTACACATTTTTGCAACTGTTCCTTTGAAGCTTTGATGAGAAAATATGGGGTGTTACATAAGATTTCCACTGCTTACCACCCTCAAACAAGTGGACAAGTAGAACTTGCAAATAGGAAAATCAAGCAAATTTTACAAAAAAGGGTCAACCGGGATCGCAAGGATTGGTCTTTGAGACTAGTTGATGCACTTTGGGCTTACTGAACAGCTTTCAAAACTCCCTTAGGTATTTCACCTTATAGGCTTGTTTTGGAAAGCCTTGTCACTTACCTATGGAGCTCGAGTATCGAGCTTATTAGGCCATCAAATCTTTCAATTTTGACATAGGAGAAACAGGTAAGCTTAGGAAATTTCAGTTGACCGAGTTAGAGGAGTTAAGAAATGATACTTATGAGAACTCTAGAATCTATAAGGCCAAAATGAAAGTGTTTCATGATAAAAATATTTTGAGGAAAACATTTAAGCCTAATGATCGGGTGTTCTTATACGATTCTAGACTCCATAAGTATCCGGGAAAACTTCGGTCGAGGTGGACCGGTCCTTTGTAGTAAAAAATGTTTTTGCAAATGGGGCGGTAGAAACTGAGGACACTAGAGATGGTCGGATTTTTAAAGTAAATGGTCAATGCCTTAAACTCTTAATTGATAGGCAAGATCTGGAAGTGGAAAACATTTCGCTTATGGATCCGGTTTATTCACCTTGACCACACCACAAAGGTATGTATTTATTTATTTTTATTTTTCTTTTGTTTTGTTTAAGTTTATTTTAATCTCAATTTTTAGTTTTTTTCAGTTTAATTTCATCTAAATTCTAACTTAAAGGTTATTTTTATTTTTAGCTAATTTTATTTTTATTATTTGGCAACAAACAAGTTGAAATGTACAAGCACTTTTCTCTACATTTTATTTTCATGACTTTTACAAGCATATCTATCTTTCTTTCCATAGCATCCAACCAATTTGGAAATCCACCATTTAAGTTCACTTCATAATGTCCTTGCTCTTTACTCCTTGCTCTGTATTGAGTGGAAAGAAGGTTGGATTTCTGGATCAAAGCCTGTGTATGAATCAGTTGAACCACTTCAGTGCAGCAGTTTCAGTACTGCTGCTTGGGTACTCTCTGGACCTTTTGCGCTCGAGCGCACCTTGAACTGTGCTCGATCGTTGTTCTTCTTGCGCTCGAGCGCTACACTAGTGCGCTCGATCACAATGAGGACAGAAACTCCTCTGTTGTACATCTGAACAAAAACAGGAAAACAAAAAACAAAAAGATGAAAAAAAATTAGGGTTGTTTAATAAAGAAAATATAAACAGAACAGAAAAAATAAAAAATAATAATAAAAATAATTCTAAAAAGAAATTTAGCGTAATCCCTGACAACGGTGCCAAAAACTTGTTGTGCATTTATCTATCTAAATAAATAAGCAAATAATCAAACTTGTTTTACTTGCAAGTGCACAAGGTCTATAGTAGCAAAGTGTGCAAGTGCGAGATCATTTCCATAAGGATTGGTGAATTTCGATTTAGAATTAATTTCACAAAGTAAAAATAGATAGAAATATTTATTAGATTTAGATAATAATGATAAAGTCAGAGGGACTTGATATCCACCACTAATCATGCTACCCCAACAAAACAGTATACCAATGTTATACTCATGCTATGAATACCTAATGGTTGTCAACCTAAAGGCTTGGTCCACTCCTTAGGCTGTTGATTTCCCTAAGCAATGAGTTAGGCATGGTGTATACTCTAACTCTTTTCTCTCTTAAGGGATTCAACATGGTGTATACTGAGTTGTTCCTTAAGAGAGCATAGGATCTATAGAAATCGACAACCACACGGGACCTAGGGCTTGGTCTACTCCAGGTTTCCCATGTTAATTAACCCAAGAATCCAGTGTGGATATCTTTTGTTACTATTGTTGAACCCAGGACTTGGTCATCCAAATTGATTCAACTAACTAATCCACATCACATGCATACGCTGATCAGACACACACATATGAGGAATTTAAATAAAAATAGGCATTAATAAAATATAGAATCACAACATAAATATTGCAAAGGCGCCAATACTGAATTATTGGTTAAACATAATTAGTGCTTTAACCAAGCTCTTACTATAAGTTTAGTTACACATAATAAAATAAAGGAAAGAAGAAACCAGAGAGAGCTCCATTGAAGAGTCATCAATTCTTCTGTAGAATCCCCTCTGGCCTCCGGCCTCCCGACCTAAAACTAAAACTAAAAAGGGAGATATTCTCCTCAAAGGGAGATATTCTGTTTCTGTGTTTTAAAAGTCTATTTATAGGGTTCTAAGGGTACCTCGAAACCCTAATTTCCAAAATAGGATCCGGAGGCTTCTTTCCAAAACTGGCTCTGCCACCTCTCTGTGCGTGTGCACTCGATCGTATGCTTCTGCACTCGAGCGTGTGGGTGCGCTCGAGCCTTCTATGTGTTCGCACGATTGCTTTTGCGCTTGATCGCAGTCTTGTTGTGCTCGATCGCACTAGCTCTTTCTAGATCTTCAGTTTTCTTCCTTTAAAGCTTCAAAATGCTTTCTTTTCTTCACAAGCCTATAAAAAACACAGAAAACACAAAAGTGAAGTAAAACATAATAAAATATGTAAACAAAGAGCTTAGCAAATGTAAATTAAGGGGCTTAAATATGAATATTTAAGCTCCTATCATCTATCATTACTAGATTAACAAACTCAGGCAGTCTTTAGCCTATTCATCAAGTCTATGCTATAAGCTATCAACTCTATCATCTGTTACATTCGTTTTCTCAAGAGTATGTGTAAGAGCTTATCTTAGCTTATCTTTTTCAACTTCATATTCTCTCATACCTTTACTAATATCAATTATATTACTAATATCAATCATACTATCAACATGTTCCCTTATAGGAACCACATATTCAGACTCAAGCTCGACTTGTCAAAATATTGGGCGCCTACCACGCCCTCTCAAATCAACAACTCTAACTTTAGCTCTAGCGCATCCATGAGTCATCCTCAAACTATTTTAAATATAATTTATTTTAATCTTCCACTTTCTTACTTTTTATGCAGTCTACAGAATCATAAAACCTAATGCTTTGATACCAAAATTGTAACAACCCATCCCGAGTTGGCCACCCCTGAGACAGTGTCATCACATTTTGAAAATCACAGCACGACACATATATGCAACCATAAAAATAATACTAACAAATTTTTTTTTTACATCAATCCTCAACCCTCAATAAGGGAGATACCTAAATCTGATATTAACTTAAACATAATATACAACGTAAAATGTATGAATATTTACAAATAAATTTTTATTTTATTTTCTCGTTAGTCTAAGGATATTGACATGTACGTGGCTTACAGAAAATGATTTCATTTGAACCTCAACTCACAAAACTATTTGCCCTGCCTGCTACCTAAAATCATTGTACAATGAGGGATGAGCTTCACAAGCTCAGTGAATTAAATTTACTAGAAATATTCATTTGTATTAATGGTCTTTCAATATTAAATCAATTACATTTCACATAACTTGATAATAGCATTCTACTATCACTACACATGTCATAAGATCTATTCTCTATCAATCTCTTCTTCTTATTTATTAGTTCACCTTAAGATCATCAATTATCTCAAAATTACCTCGTAATGAGGTTCATATCATAAAATCTATCATTTAGATGGTTCTTATCACCATAACTGTCTCTCTGTGAGACTCATCCATCTATAAATAAATTCACAATAGCACACCACACATCAGCATTTCAATAATGCAAGCAATAATTAAAACAGATGCAATGCATGAATTATTATTATAGGAACATCTTCCCACGTGTCGAAATGTGTTTATTATTTTAGACCGGTTGCCTTCGCGGTTCTTTTCTTTACAGCTTATCCCTGCTATCACAAATTTATTTCCAGCATATACTGGTTGTCATGGTGTCCCTTTTATATCCAGCATATATCAGTTGTCACAATGTCCCTTTTATTTCCAGCATATACTGGCAGTCACAGTTTTTCAATTAGACCGGCCCCTTCTCAGTTCTTTCGATTATTTTATTTAATGCATATGCATATAAACAATGATATGAAATATGCATATGAACAGTAATATAAAAACAACATGAACTCAAAATATTTAAATTTAGCTATCAATTCTTTCCTAAAATTATTATAAAAAAATTCCACTAAATTCCTCTCATCATAAATCACATCAAATCATCTATCTTAGCTTGTCATGATCCACTAATTTTCATCTCCTCATAATTCGTATCAAAACATCAACCATAACTCATCAAGAATTTAACTTATTGCTTTTATCATTAAATAAACTTATTATTCCAAAAAAATATTATTTCTCCCCTAATAATTTTCTACATTACCAAAATTCATATCATGCCTATCAATCAAATTTTTATCTATCACCAAAGCATAAGCTAATAATTTATTTAATTTTATCACTAGAAAATTTCATTTTTTATTTAGATTACTTAAAGTAAATCTAACTCACCACGTAGCACTTAAAGCTACCCGTGGATCACCTACTTACCTTTCCCGTTCCTCTCAGAAATTTCCCCTAGTTACTGATCGTCAATACTTGACATAATATTTGTATTAAATTTCTAATTATTTCTTCAATTCTTCATAAACCACACCCTTTAAAAATTCTCACTTTGAATTTTGGGAAACTTCATTAACGCTAAAAATTCAAAAATAAACATTTCATTATTACCTTTGTTTTCTTTTTTGATAGCTTCCCGTGATTCTCTATGAAATTCCACAGTAAACCCCTTTGAAATTTCACTCTTTTAACCTTTCTTTCGGTCCCTAAGTGTTTAGAGAAAACAAAAAATTCAAAGGAAAATGTAAACGAAATTTTTTAACGTATAAGCAATATATATACCATACCTTTTTCTTTCTTCAGCAACCCCCCCCCCCCCCCCCCCCCCGTTTTCACTTTGCCATGACATGTGAGACGTGGCTCACATACACAAAAGTTGGGCAGCAGGTTGCGACTTGCTGCCATGAATTTTTTTTCCATTTTCTTTGTAATTACGCTCTCATATGTCCATTTTTTTTCAAGAGAATTATTTTATTCAATACTAAATCCTTCGCGTAAATAAATTATTTAAATTTTATGTCATATTTATTAAATTACTTTTTTACCCTTACTTTACAATTACGGGCATTACAAGGACGCTCAAATGAGGGGTTGTTGCCAAGCCACTTTTTAGTGCATGAGTTGTTTCCAGCTTTAGCACACTACCTGCATCCGGCTAGGTTGTTTCTTCTTAAATTTAAATACATTGCGATGCTTCTAAAGAAACCAAAGTGTGCTGCTGAAATATAAGGTCATGTTGTTTGCATTGTTGGATTGTTTAGGAATCCAGTGCTAAAGCCAGTCAATGATTTCACTAGGTCCTGAAGAGGATGTCCTCCACCCCAAATGAGATGCAAGCCATACTTCTCTTGGCAAGGTGCAATGAAGAAATGTATGGTTTAGAGTCTTCATTTCTTTCTTGCACCAAGGGCAGCTAAATTCACCATCTATACCTCTCTCTGCTAACTTATCTCCAAGTGGAAGAGCTCCTAAACAAAGTTTTCAAATGGAAATGATGATCTTAAAGGAAGTCTTAATTTCCTTAGAGCTTTCCAGAATTTTGCATGAAATTTAATGTCTTCTAATGGTTGATTTCCCATAGCCCATTTTCCATCACATACCTTAGCTTTACAAAGTACTCCTCCAGGATCATAATGCTATTGTCCTTGGGTTTCAAGTCTACTTGAGTTTCCTGGAGTGTCACTTTAAGAAGGTTGGTGATCCGGGGGGCTGGATGAAAAAAATTTCTTCATTGAATCTAAAAGTTGGTTCCCTTAAAAATATCCTTACAAACCCAAGAGTCATTGGAATTTTTCATACGCATCCAGATGGATTGGTTCTTGATGTATTTAGCTCAAAGGGTTGTTAAAAGAGATGAAGAGTAGTAACTGTCAATTCGTCAAACCTGTTTTGCAAGGAGTGTTGTGTTCTGATTCCGTGCATAATTTCATATTTTTATCACATCTTAACTTTTAACTTTAATCTAATTTTATTAATTTTTGTTGGTTTTAGGCTTTATTGTTGTCATTTAATTTATTTCAGGCTTAGAAGAAGGGAAAAATCCAAATTTTAGTGTTCTATCGTCAAGGGACTCTTTCTCTTGTTTAAAAAAAAGAAATTTTAATTGAAGACTTTTGAGCCTATAAAAAAGGAAATTTTAATTGAAGACTGGAGAGCCTATATAAAGGAAAGGGAGAAACCCTAATTAAGAGAGACAACTTGTAGCTCTACAGACATAGCCCTAGAAAGATAGTCGACAGCCCTCTCCTCCTCATTTGGCAGCAGTAGCCCACAACCACCAGTCCTCCTTATCTGGCAGCAGCAGTTGTCCTAATCCGACACCAGCAGCTACTGCCTCCAACAACTGCTTCCTCATTGCCGGCACCTACCTCGTCCCTCTGCTCGGTATCTAACACTGACCACAAAACAGCCCTTCATACCAGCGTTGATTGCAGTAGTCCTCCACTCGTCTCCTTACCATAACCAATAGCAGTTGTCTACAACAGCAGCTAATTTGATCGCACAACAACCCCCTGCTCAGTTTTTAGTGTTGATCGTATAACAGCCCTCCACAACAGCAGTAACTGCAAGCACACTGGTTTACGGAATAATGGTGAATTCGTTGTTGTTAAATTTAATTTTTAGCATGAACTAAACTTTTCTCTATTCTAGGAAAACGATGTAATTTAATTTCAAACTATGTTTGCTTTTCTATGTTGATTTGCAGTAATTATCTTCTATGTTTGGCTTATTTATTTTGAATGTATTGCTTCTAATTGACTGGCCATTAATTAGATGATCTTGATCTTGTGATTTGCTATCGAAAGAAGGAATTACAGGATAGAACTTGTGTAGTCTAAAAAAAATTGTTGGTCATAATGCTTTCTTGTTTTATTAATTTTCATACTCATATGTAGAATGATGAATAACAATATTTCCAATTGACTATCGAAATAGGCTTTTGGATAAGTTGGAGATTTTGCTAACAAACAGAGAGGATTAATTTTAATTAGTTAGATGAGTTAAGCATAGTGAGGAATTAAGTGAAATCAGTTTCTTAGAAGTTCTTTCTCTTATTAATTTGATATTCGAAAAATAGCTTTCTTTTCCTTTGAATATTTCCTTTAAATTGATTTTTCTAAATAAAATTGAGATTAGTATAATTTTGGTACTTGTCAGAAGTAAGTTACAAATCCCTGAGGATGATACTCTTCTTATCACTTTACTATAAAACTACGATACTGTGCACTTGCAGTTTTGCACTGATCAAGTTTTTGGCACCGTTGCCGGGGATTGATTTCTTCTTATTTTTGCCAATATCGATACAAAGCGATCTTGGTTTTAATTTAGAATTTTATTATTATTATTATTTTTTTTTCTACAAGTGTGTTTTTGAAGTTGCATGCACCATGCTAGATGTCGTGACATTACCCCTTTTGATCCAAAGATTGAAAGAACTTGTAGATCACAAAGAAAAAATAAAGTATTAGCCACGGCTGATGGACAACATGATGCACAACCACGCACCTTGAAGGATTATATACGGTCAGTTATGAATGACAACTACTCGGGTATAAGACGTCAAACCATTAATGCCAATAATTTTGAGCTCAAGCCAGCCTTAATCAGCATGGTGCAACAAGCCCAGTTTAGTAGGTCGCCACTAGATGATCCCAATATTCATTTGTCGATATTCTTGGAGATTTGCGACACTGTAAAGATTAATTGTGTTACTGAAGACACCATTAGACTGAGATTGTTTCCTTTTTCCTTAAAGGACAAGACAAGAGGTTGGCTACAAGCTCTACAACCAGGAAGTATCACTAGCTGGTAGGAAATGGCTGAAAAGTTTCTTGCTAAATTCTTCTCACCTGCAAAAATAGCTCAACTCAAGAGTGAGATTGGTCAATTCAAGCAAAATGATTTCGAGTCACTCTATGAAGCATGGGAAAGGAATAAGGATTTTATTTGACACTGCCCTTAACACAGATTTCCAGATTGGTTGCAAGTTCAGATGTTCTACAATGGGTTAAATGGGAAAACTCGGACCATAGTTGATGCTGTGTCTGGTGGAACTTTGATGTCAAATACAGCTGAAGGTGTTATTTCTATTTTGGAAGAAATGGTCGCAAATAATTATCAATGGTCAACTGAAAGAATTATGGTTAGGAAAGTTGCTGGAATTCATGAATTGGATCTGTTAGCAGCCCTTTCAGCTCAAGTTGCTTCTCTATCTCATCAAATTTCAGCTTTGACAACACAAGTAAAGTGCAGAATATGTTGTAGCCCTAAGTATGACAGTTCCAAGTAATGAATCAAGTCAAGAACAAGTTCAATACATTAACAATCGAAACTACAACTATCATGGTAATCCTATGCCAAATTACTACCATCCAGGGCTTCAAAATCATGACAATTTGACTTATGGAAACACAAAGAATATGCTGCAATCTCCTCCAGGATTTGTTAATCAACCAAGCGAGAAGAAGCTATCACTTGAGGTTGCCATGGTTTCCTTTGTTGAGAAGACAAAAGCAAGGTTCAAAAAGAATGATTCACGGTTAGACAACATTGAGTCTCATTGTAGCAACATGGGAGCCACTATGAAGAATCTTGAAGTGCAAATTGGGTAACTAGCCATATCCATCAATACCCAACAAAAAGGAACATTTCCTAGCAACATAGAAGTGAATCGAAAGGAACAATGCAAGGCCATCACACTTAGGAGTGGAAAAGAAATTAAGAGGTCACCATCAAAGGAAACCAAGTCTACCCCTACAGCTCTAACCAATAGCCAATGCCAGAATAAAGTAGACTAAGAGGAGATTGTGGATGATACATTAATAGAAACTGACAAGCCTCCAAAAATTTCATTTCTTGACAATCCTCTTATTCTCCCTACTCCACTTCCTTACCCTCAATGTTTTCAGAAACAAAAATTAGATAAGCAACTTTCTAAGTTTTTGGATATTTTAAAGAAAATTCACATAAATATTCCTTCTGCAGATGCTTTGGAACAAATACCAAATTATGTCAAATTCTTAAAGGACATCATTTCCAAGAAGAGAAGGTTGGAGGAGTTCAAAACAGTAAAGCTTTCTAAAAAATGCAATGCCATTCTTCAAAAAAAATTGCCTCCAAAATTAAAAGATCTAGGGAGTTTCACTTTGCCTTGCACTATTGGAAATTAATTTTTTGATAAAGTTTTATGTGATTTTGGTGCTAGCATTAATCTTATGCCACTTTCTGATTGTAAGAAATTATGACTTGGAGAGATGAAACAAACAACCATTTCTTTGCAACTAGCAGACCATTCGATCAAGTACCTATGTGGAATCATAGAAGACGTATTGGTAAAGGTGGATAAATTTATTTTTCCTATTGATTTTATGGTATTAGATATGGAGGAAGACCAAGAAGTCCCACTAATTCTTGGCCGATCTTTCTTGGCTACCGGAAGGGCTTTAATTGATGCTCAAAAGGGTGAATTAACATTGGGAGTAAACAAGGAGGAGGTTATGTTCAACATCTACCAAGCCATGAGATTTTCAGAAGATCTAAGCACTTGTTTTTGGGTAGATGTCATTGAGCACTGTGTACAAGAAACCTTTCAAGAAGATGTACCGACTGATCACCTAGAACGATGTATCACCACTTCATTTCAAGATTATAATTTTACCAATTCTACTGTTTGTGAATTTGACTTATCTCTTGTTAGTGAAGAATTTTTTTCACTATGTATTTACCTTGGGAGCCTTGCAGCAGGATGTATCACTTAGCAATGAAGTGAGAAGGTTAGATCTGATTGTAGCAAAGCATGATTTTGAAATTTCTAGAGAAAAGATGCAGCAAACTACAACTCCAGAGTTGAAGAAATTACCTGAGCATCTTCGTTATGCATTCTTGGGTGATAGTTACATATTTCCAGTGATTTTTGCTGCATTGCTCACACCTGAAGAAGAGGAAAAGTTGTTACGTGTGTTAAGGGAGCATAGAGTAGCCTTGGGATTGACTATTTCTAACATAAAATGTATAAGCCTCTCCATTTGTATGCACAAGATTTTAATGGAGGAACTTTACAAACCATCGATCGAGCACCAAAAAAGATTAAATCCAACAATGAAGGAGGTCGTGAGAGCTGAAATTTTGAAGCTCCTCAATGGTAGAATTATCTATGCTATTTCAGACAGCTCATGAGTAAGTCCAGTGCAGGTTGTACCAAAAAAGGGTGGAATGACAGTGGTGAAAAACGACAACAATGAGTTTATTCCTATAAGAACAGTCACGGGTTAGCATGTATGTATGGATTACCGCAAGTTGAACAAAGCAATTAGTAAGGATCATTTTTCACTACCCTTTATTGATCAAATGCTGGATCGATTGGCTGGGTATTCCTACTATTGCTTCTTAGATGGTTATTTAGGGTATAACCAGATTGGTATAGCCCTCGAAGATTAAGAGAAAACTACATTCACATGCCTCTATAGCACATTTTCTTTTAGGAGGATGCAATCTGGATTATGCAATAGCCCAGCGATATTTCAACATTCCATAATGGCTATTTTTTCTGACATGGTAGAAGAGATAATTAAAATTTTTATCGATGATTTTTCAGTTTTTGGTACATCTTTTGATCATTGTTTGCATAATTCAGCTCTTGTTTTGCAAAGATGTAAAGACAAAAATCTAGTCCTAAATTGGGAGAAGTGACATTTCATGGTTCAAGAAGGGATCGTGCTTGGCCATCGAGTGTCATCTAAAGGAATTGAGGTTGATCAAGCTAAAATTGCAACCATAGAAAACTACCACCTTCAAAGAATGTGAAGGGAATTAGAAGCTTTCTGGGAAATGCGGGATTTTATAGAAGATTTATCAAAGATTTTTCTAAACTCTCTAAACCTTTATGTAATCTTCTTGAAAAAAATTATGCATTTGACTTTGATAATGCTTATTTCCAGGCCTTTGATTTAATCAAGGAGAAACTAGTTTCAGCACTAGTTATGATTGTACCTGATTGAAGTCAACCTTTTGAAGTCATGTGTGATGCAAGTGACTTTGTAGTTGGAGTAGTATTAGGACAAAAGCGAGACAAACTATTCAGGGCCATCTATTATGCAAGCCGTACCTTGAATAACGCTCAACTAAATTATACAACAACTGAGAAGAAGATGCTTGCCGTTGTGTTTTCTTGTGACAAATTTTAATCTTACCTCATTGGTACAAAAGTGATAGTGTTCAATGATCATATAATAATTCATTATTTGTTTGGCATGAAGGATGCTAAGCCTAGGCTAATTTGTTGGATCCTGTTTCTTCAAGAATTTGATTTGGAGGTTTAAGATAAGAAGGGAAGTGAAAATTCAGTTGCTGATCATCTCTCTCGGCTAGAGCAAGAAAAAGTGAGACCAAATTTAGAGATCCAAGAAGCATTCCTTGATGAGTAGTTGTTTGCATGTGAGATCAAGCTTCCTTGGTATGCTGATATTGTAAACTATCTAGCCTGTAAAGTACTGCCACCACATCTCACTTACCACCAATGCAAGAAGTTTCTACATTATGTGAAATATTATTTTTGGGATGAGCCTTGCTGTTCAAAAGATGCTCTGATCAAATCATCCGAAGATGTGTACCAGAAGAAGAGATGTAAGCCATTCTTCATCATTGCCATTCATCATCATATAGAGGATATTTTGGAGCAACACGAATAGCATCTAAGGTATTTCAAAGTGGTTTATTTTGGCCATCTATCTTTTGTGATAGTTACACTTTGGCGAAGACTTGTGATCAGTGCCAACATATAGAAAATATTTCAAGGTGTCAACCATTGAAAAATATCTTAGAGGTTTAGTTATTTGATGTTTGGGGAATCGATTTTATGGGTCCTTTTCCTCATTCTTTTGGCTTTGTCTATATTTTGTTAGTAGTGGATTATATGTCAAAATGGGTGGAAGCAATTGCTACAAGAACAAACGATGCAAAGGTTGTGCTCATATTTCTACATAAGAATATATTCACAAGATTTGGCACTCCACAAGCTATTATTAGTGATGAGGTGATGAGAGTCATGAAATGCATCTTAGTAGTACTATTTGTTAGCATTTTAGGGTTGATCTAGGGTTGAATTACACAGTTATACCTTAACAATTCTAAAGTGTCATTCTTGGATCATTGATCTATTTCGGTGCATTTTCAGGTGCTTTGGGTTCAAAAGAGATGGAAAAGCTATTGTTGCTTAAAGCACGATGACTTGAGGCATACCGGAGTGAAGGCATGATTGTGGAAATACAAAACGAAGAGAACCAAGGCTGTGTGCTGCAGCCTGGACCAGCTGAGCCGTGGCCTCCAGAAGCATTTAGAAGTTAAGCCCACCAGCTGAGCCGCGGCATGTATAGTGCACGCAGTAGCCTGGATAGTGGGGCCGCAGCCTCCAAAACGTGAAGAAACCAGCACTCAAGGTGGCATCGCGGCCTGGACTAGTGTGCGCCACAACACAAGCGCGAATCCCTGTTTCCTAATTAGGGTTTTAATGATAGTTTAGACCCGAAAATACCCTTAAACTTTTTGTGTTATAAATAGATCACTTAGGGTTTGATAAAGGAGAGGAGAGAGCCAGGAAAACTCATGAAAGTTGCCACATTCTTCTCCATTACAGTGTTCAAGCATGAGCCCCATAGCCAACTAATCTCGAAGCAAGGCAAAGGGATGAATCCCTATGTGTAGTTGTTCTTATTTCTATTCTTGAGTCAGTTATAGTTCGGATTTATTGTTAAACATTGTTATGATTTACTCTTTGATTTAGTAAGAATATTTACTTTTAATCCTGTGATTGCATCCTTCTCCTCCATATAAGTCTAGTCAAGCTCTTCTTATGTCAAGTTGATTGGATGTGATTGATTTCGGTAGATTTATCTTTTAGGTTTGTCCATTACTACGATATTGTTATTGAAATATATTGTTGTTTCTTGATAAATCTATAAGATAGGTCATGTGTGCTTGAATCAAAAGTAAAGAGTACTTCATAGAAATTACATTAGGGTTTTCATGTGCTTTAATTGAATATTTACCGATGGGATGTGAAACTAGCAATCGAGATAAAAACAATTGAATCGAGAGTGGAATAAGGCAACGAACCTAGGAAAGATTCCCAGAACCTTGTTATTTCTCCATTATATTCTTCATTATATTTACATAATTTTCTCACATTACTTCATTATCAAAACTCAGATTCTCTCATTTAACTTTTATTGTTCGTGTTAAGGTTTACACCTTCTCTTGTAGTTCGCTTTTCCTCGTGGGATCGACAACTCAACTATACACAATAACCACGTATTAGTTTGAGCGTAATCAAATTTTGGCACCGTTTTTGGGGAAACGTGCTTAAGTACAAGGAAGATTGTCAACTTTGAGACAAGACGGTAATATTGTTCTTTTCTCTTTGTTTTGATTTTCTAATTTTCTTTTATTATTCTGTTTTATTCATTTACCCTCTAACTCCTTTGGTGTATGCTTAGACTGATAGATTCGCGAGGTAGATTCATTAAAAGACCCAAAATAAAGTTACCCTCTCCTTTCACGTCCATTAGTGAAACCTCGCTTAGATCAAACCATAGTGCACACCCAAACGAGAACTTAGAGAATTTTGTTAACATGGCTGATAATCCCAATGAGAATGGTGCTAGGACACTTAAGGATTACTTGCACCCTAGCCGAATGGCCACACCATCTTGTATCATGTTCCCCCCTAATGTTCAACAACCTGAGTTTAAGCCGGGCATGATCCAATTACTACCAACCTTCTATGGGTTTGAGAATGAAAACACCTATGTCCATATTAGGGAATTTGAGGAAGTAATAGCAACTTTTTAAAGTAGAGCTGATATGGTAGACACCGTCATACTTAGGTTCTTCCTTTTTTCACTTAAGGAAAAGGCCAAGGTTTGGCTTTACTTGTTAAAGCCTAGATCTATAGGTAGTTGGGATGAGATGACCCGAGCCTTCTTCCAAAAACACTTCCCAACCCATAAGACCAATAACCTCAAGAGACAAATCTCAAACTTTGCACAAAAGGAGAGTGAAACCTTATCAAGTTTGGGAACGTTTCAAAGACCTTTTGAATTCTTGTCCACACCATGGGTATGAGAGTTGGTGGGTAGTTAGCTATTTCTATGATGGACTTCTAAGTAGGGAAAGGCAATTCATAGAAATGATGTGTAATGGGGATTTTCTTCAAAAAGATCCTGACCAAGCCATAGATTTCCTTGATGACCTATTGGAAAAATCCCACACTTGGATAGGACCAAATGCCATGGAAAGTACTAGGAGAAATCAACCAGCTGGAATATATCAACTTAAGGAAGAGGATAGCCTTAAAGCCTGTTTAGAGGTCTTATCTAAGGAAATTGAAGCCTTAAAAACCAAGGATGCTAGAACCCCCGAACCAGTTGCTAGGGTAGAGTCCCATGAACCTTGTTTTATGTTTAACGGGGTAGATCATGTACCTAAGGATTATCCAACCTATTTTAAGATGAAGGGATAGTGTAATACTTTAGGTATACCCTTTGGGAAACCATACTCACCCTACTCTAACATCTACAATCCCGGTTAGAAGAATCACCCAAATTTTAGTTGGAAATTCGGTACACAACCTTCTACCCACTCTAGTATCCAATGGAGATCCGATATACAACCTCATCCCCACTCTAGTACCCAGTGGAGACCGGAAGCAACTTCATCTAATGCACCACAACAATCTTTACCTTTGGAAGATGCTTTTAAGTCATTTATGCATGTACATGCCAAGAGTGTGGAAGAGCACGGCAAGATAAATCAACGGTTGCTAGAGGAGCAAAAAGGGATCAAAAAGGAACAAAAGGAGATAAAGAGCTGATTACACCCAAAGAGTAATGTGGTAGTTGTAGCACAGCTTTGCGGTGTCGATTCCACAGGGAAACAAGTTAACTACAAAAGAAGGTGTGAACCTTAACACAAACGATAAAAGATTAAATAGAAGAACCTGAGTTGTGAGCAAATTGTGTAAATAAATTGAAGAATATGGTGGATAGATATAACAAGGTTTCGGGAATCCTCCCTAGGTTCATTGCCTTATTCCAATCTTGATTCAATTATTTTTATCTCGATTGCAAGTTACACATCTCAAACAGGAAATCGGCATACATTCAATTAAACACAAGTAAACTCTAATGTAATTGTTATGAAGTACTCTTTACTTTCAAGCACACATGACCTAACTTATAAATTATCAAGAAACAACAATATATCATAGTGATAATACTGCAGTAATGGAAAAATTTATAAGAGAAATCTACAGGACTCAATCACACCTCAACAACATCACATAAGAAGAGCATGACTAGACTTATATGGGAAAGAAAGATGCAAACATCGGACTAAGGAAAAATCTTCTAAATAGATTAAATAATAAATCATAACAATGTTTAATGATAATAATTTAAAACTAAAACTGAATCAATAAAGGAAAATAAGAACAACTACACCTAAGGATTCATCCCTTTGCCTTGCTCGGAGATTAGTTGGCCATAGGGCTCATGCTTCCTTGAGCTGCCTTCGGCCTCTCAATGATCTCCCCCTTGGTAGCAAAGCTTCGAAGATTCCTCAGCTTGCCCTCCAAAAGTTCACTAGGTTCCTCCTAAAGGCCCTCTAGATTTGCTCCTAAAGGCCCTATGGATCTGATCCCCAATGATTCCCAAAACTAAAGTGGAGTGGGGCTTTTATAGGGAAACTCCCGGAGTGCTATATGTTTTCTATCCGATGTGGGATACTGCCCGAGTGTGCTCAATTGTAGCTTGGTGTGCTCGAGCACATGATGGTGCACTACAAGGTATTTCTGACCGATGTGGGATGTCGTGAGTGCACACTTGCGATCGATTGCAGGTCTGGTGCGCTCGAGCGCACTAGGCATCTTCCAGCTTGACCTTCTCCTACTAAAACTGCCATAACTTTCTCTAGAAAAATCATTTTTACAAGCCGTAAAATTTTCCAAAAAATAGACTTCCGGATCTTTTAAGCATATATGGCTCATCTTCTGGTTCTTCTTGAATCAATACAGTTTAATCTACAAAAAATGACTAATCTGTACGGGCAATTTTGGTAATTTAGTGAAACTCCTTTCTAAGTGCTTCCTTTTATTCAAAAACCTGCAACATATAGAAAACCCAAAAAATATATAAAATAAAGTGAAATAACACAACTAAAAACCTAACAACTGTAAATTAATGGGCTTAAATATAACTATTTAAGCACTTATCACACCCCCCAACTTACATATTGCTAGTCCCTTAGCAATACAAAGACTAAAACTAAATAATAATAATAATAAAAAAGAACACGAAGATGAATCCATCATTCATGGTATCCTAAAATTTAAGCATCACACAAAACTATGATATTTAGTCATGAGCAAGCTTAAAATGTCAACCCATCTCCACAATGAATAAGAATTTTAAAATCTACTTACTTACAAAAGGCAAGCTAAGGCATCACACGTCTGACTCAGTGTAAAGTGAATTAGCAAAAAAAAAAATATGAGACTTCTAAATAATTTCAAAGTGTAACGTTTCTATGTCTCAAGATTCACAGAATTTCTCATTAGAATGAACAACGACGGCATAGTTTTATTTTCCTTTCTCTTTTATTATAAGGCTCTGCTATATTTAGTTCCCTTAAACTTTCTAATTGACCCGTGTAGCGAATGTTGAGTCAATGACTCCCAAACCAGATGGTTTTAGGACATTAGGTGTAAAGGCACCCCTAAGGACTTACTAACTCGAGTCAAGAATGCTACGAAACTAAACTGGCCTTAATGCTACTAAGCAAAATTCCCGCCTTTTGACGTGAACACTCACTGCATACTGAGGCAAGAGGTCCAGTTATTCAGCGAAAATTTTCTTGATGATTATTATGAATAAAATTCCCACCTTTTGATGTGAACACTCACTGCTTACTGAGGCAAGAGGTCCAGTTACTCAGTGGAAAGTTTATCAATGATCATCCTTAGCATTTTTTTTTTACTCTTATATGGCCACGTGTTCATCTAACAAGTCATCTAGTTTCAGTTAGGCCATGGAGACATACACATTGAAATTATATGCCATACCTCACACAGTTATGTGTTAATGTACTCGTGTCAGATTAGATCAAACATGTGAATTCTTAAATGCCTAAAGTAAGTAACAAAATTTTAAAACTCTATCATCAAATCATGTGTTCAAGATTTTAAGCTCACCAATGACATCACATCACAGTATTGTTTAGGTCAACCAAAATTTCAAAAACAACATGAACATGCATTTATCTCCTGTTTTAAAAAGATAATACTGAAGTTGCACCATACCACTACCCCCCTCCCAACGTAATTGAGACATTGTCCTCAATGTTTAAGAATCAAATTTGAATGGGGAGTACTAAAAGGGTATAATACACCTGATGAGTGATGTGATGAGTGATATGGGTAGCCCGCTAAGAACCAAAAGTGGTAACCTGAATTGACAAAATGAAACTAACCTGCAAACAAAAAGAAAAAGAAAGAAAATACGAGAAAAGAAAAATAAAGCAAAACAAATCATACCTGCGTGGTGTTGTCAAGGTGAATAGACCGGATCTATTAGTGGAATTTCTTCCACCTCTGGATCTTGCCTATCAATTAAAATCTTAAGCCGCTAACCATTTACTTTAAAAGTCCGACCATCCCTAGTATCCTCTATTTCTACCGCCCCAGTTTCAAAAGCATTTTTTACTATAAAAGGGCTGGTGTTGTGAGTTTTAATTTACTCGCAAGCGCACGAGTCGTTTGCAATATAGTGTTGTGCAAGTGCGAGATCAAATCCATAGGGAATTGCGTTGTGAAAATATAATTTAATCTAAACTAACCTTATTTTAACCTAGTTCTGAATTTTGAATGATATTTTGGAAAACAAATTAAAACTAAACTAAATTGATTTTAAAAACTAATAATAAAAACACTAAGGTTTCTGAATCCACCCCACCAAAGTTTAAGCATATATGTCCTAAAAATATAGCCTATCAAAACATTCCATGAATCCAACTTACAACAAAAAACAAAGAATATCCCAATTAAACCAAAAACATCTAATGTATCCACTTTTAACAAATCACAAAGGAAATCCAATTTAATCGAAAACAATTCGATGTATCCATCAGATGAAATACCAGGAATATCTAACAGAACAATTTAAACTCAATCAATCACAAGATTAACTCAAATAATTGACAGAACATTTATACTAAAAAATGTCAGATTTGTACAAGCAAATCTGAACTACTATGCCAAACAACGGCGGGGCTTCATCTTCAACCTTAGCTGAAGATTCTAGCCACTCATAGCTATGAAACTACAGTTCATAATAAAAATGCTAAACATTAAACTAAATAAAAAGAAATAAATAACTTTACATGGGAGAAATTCCACTAGCTGATGGGCAACACATCCCATCGTGGTAGCAAAGCCTTCGGGATCCATCAGAATGCTAGCAGACGTCCACCGGTTAACACCAAAGTGGCCCAGGAATTGTACACTGAATGATGGAGTCAGATGGTGTTTATATAGGCAAACACCACGAGTGCAATGTGTTTCCAATGCGATGTGGGATGTGGGATGTGGGATTTAAGCCTTCACCTGCTCTTTAAAACTTCTGCTCACGCTGAATTCCCTCACAGCCCGCACAGCCTAACCTTTGTCTACTAAAATTGCCATAACTTTCTCTAGAAAAATCCTTTTAACGAGCCGTAAAATTCTCCAGAAAATAGACTTCCGGATCTTTCTAAGCATATATGGCTCATCTCCTGGTTCTTCTTGCATAAATACAGTTTAATTTTCAAAGATGACTGATCTGTACGAGCAATTCTGACAATTTAGTGAAACTCCTTTCAAAGCTTATAAACCTGTAAAACAACGAAAAACAACTCAAAGTAACGAATTCTTAAGCTAACAAATGTAAATAAAGGGGCCAAAATATGCAATATTTTTCACTCATCAAATACCCCCAAACTTACATTTTGCTAGTCCCTTAGCAAAACAAAATAAATAAATAAAACTAAATGGAAAACAAAGAACATAAAGATAAGTTTATTACTCATGGTATCCAAAAATTTAAGGAGCACACACCACCATGATATTTAGTCATGAGCAAGCTTAAAGAGATAAACTCATCTTCACAATGAATAGAAATGTTAAAATCTAATTACTTACAAAAGGCAGGTTAAGGCATCACAAGTCTGACACTGTGTAAAGTGAATTAGCATACAAACATGAAGCTTCCAAATAATTCCAATGTGTAAGGTCTTCATGTCTCAAGATTCACCAAATTTCCCATCAGAATGAACAAAAATGGCATAGTTTTTATTTTATTCTTTTTATTTTTATTTTATATATATATATAAGGCTCTGCTATGTTTAATTCTCTTAAGCTTTTTAATTGACCCATGCAGCGAGTGTTGAGTCAATGACTCCCAAACCATATGGTTTTAGGGCATTAGGTGTAAAGACACCCCTAAGGACTTACTAACTCGAGTCAAAAAGGCTACGAAACTAAACTGACCTTAATGCTACCCAACAAAATTTTCACCTTTTGACGTGAACACTCACTGCTTACAGAGGCAAGAGGTCCAGTTACTCAGCGAAAATTTTTGCAATGATCATTATGAATAAAATTCCCACCTTTTGACGTGAACACTCACTGCTTACTGGGGCAAGAGGTCCAGTTACTCAGTGAAAAGTTTATTGATGATGATCATTAGTAGTATTTTTTTTTATTTTTTTTATGCTTTTCTATGCCCAAGTGTTTATCCAATAGGTCATCCAGTTTTAGTTAAGACAAGGAAACGTACACATTAAAATCACATGTCATACCTCACACAATTTGTGCTAATGTGCTCATGTTAGATTAGATCAAACATATGAATTCTCAAATGCCTAAAGTAAGTAACTAAATTTAAAACTTTATCACAAGATCATGTGTTCAAAATTTTAAGCTCACCTATGACATCACATCACAGAACATGTTTAGATCAACCAAAATTTCAAAATATCATGAGCATGCATTTATCTTTACGACGAAAAGACAACAAATTAGGACAAAGTGTGTGATGTGTCTCCCATACCCCCAAACTTAAATTATACATTGACCCCAATGTGTGAATAATATGGAAAGAGCCAACCTGGGATATGGAGAACTATCTGGACTAGTGTGGCTCGTAGCATACCCCCAAACTTGAACTGAAGTACGCATTGTCCCTGAAAAATAAATACTGGAAACAAACATTAAGTATAAATACGTAAAATAATAAATAAACATAAAGGATAAGTTGTGGGGTGCCTCCCATGAGTGCTAAGTTTAAAGTCTTCAGCCAGACTCCCCTTAGTAGACGACACTCAATCAGAGTAATTAGGATCCTCCAATAATATCGTCTCTATATCCGGACTCCTTAACTCCAAGAATGGTTTAAGCCTTTGTCCATTTACCTTAAAAGTGTTACCATTCTTGGGATCCTAAATCTCGATGGCCCCATGAGGAAAAATTGACCGAATAATAAATGGGCTTGTCCAACGAGATTTGAGCTTGCTTGGAAAAAGATGCAGGCGCGAATTGTAAAGAAGAACTTTCTAACCCGGCTCAAAAGCTCATCTCAAAATGTTTTGGTCATGAGTCTTCTTCATTTGTGCTTTGTATGATCGGGCACACTCATATGCATCATTCCGCAGCTCCTCCAATTCATTGAGTTGGAGCTTCCATTGTGAGCCAGCCTTGGAAAGATTGAAATTCAGTTGCTTGATAGTCCAATACGCATGATGCTCTAATTCGACTGGAAGGTGACATGCCTTTTCGTACACAATACGATAGGGAGACATACCAATTGGTGTCTTGAAGGCTGTCCGATATGCCCACAGTGCATCAGTCAATCGCAGAGACCAATCCTTTCTACTAGTGTTCACAGTTTTCTCTAAAATGTGTTTGATCTCGCGATTAGAAATTTCCACTTGTCCACTCGTCTGCGGGTGATATGGGGTGGCAACCTTGTGTGTGATGAAATACTTCTTCATCAACTGCTCAAAAATCCGGTTGCAAAAGTGCTTACCTCCATCACTTATGATTGCTCGAGGCGTACCAAATCGAGCAAAAATAGTGTCCTTAAAAAACTGGACCACAACTCTGTGGTCATTGGTCTTGCACGCAACGGCCTCCACCCACTTGGACAGATAATCCACAGCAACTAGAATGTACAAGTTGCCAAAGGAGTTTGGGAATGGTCCCATAAAATCAATGCCCCACACGTCAAAAATCTCAACAATCATAATAGGGTTAAGGGGCATCATATTCCTCCTAGAAAGACTCCCTAGCTTTTGGCAACGCTCACAAGATACACAGTAGGTGTGAGAGTCTCGGAACATGGTAGGTCAATAAAATCCACACTGCAAAATCTTTGTAGCGGTCTTTTTAGCACTGAAATGGCCTCCACAAGCATGATCATGACAAAAGGCGATGACATTAGATTGGTCATGCTCAAGAATACACCTTCTGATGATCTGATCGGGACAATACTTAAACAGATAAGGATCATCCCAGAAAAAATGTTTCACCATGGCTAAAAACTTTGATTTATCTTTTCACCCCCAATGCAAAGGCATGTGTCCGGTGACAAGATAGTTCACTATATCAGCAAACCATGGAGCGGGATTTTGAGCAATGAGCATTAACTGCTCATCAGGAAAGGTCTCAAAAATGGGAGTGGCATCCTTAGTGAAATCCACAATCAATCTAGATAAATGGTCTGCCACCACATTTTCAGAACCTTTCTTATCCCGAATCTCAATTTCGAACTCTTGAAGTAGCAAGATCCATCGGATAAGACGAGATTTAGCATCTTTTTTAGAGAAAAGATACTTCAAGGCTGCATGATCGGAGTAGATAATGACCTTGGATCCTAACAAGTAGGATCTGAACTTGTCTAATGCAAAAACGACTGCAAGCAACTCCTTCTCAGTGGTAGAGTAATTGAGTTGTGCGTTGTTTAGAGTTCAACTTGCATAATAGATAACATGGGGAAGTTTATCAACACGCTGCCCCAAAATAACTCCAACAGCATAACCTGATGCATCACACATAATCTCAAAAGGCACACCCCAGTTGGGTGGTTGAATAATGGGTGTGGACGTCAGAATCTTCTTCAGATCCCCAAATGCTTTCTTACAGTCCTCATCAAATATAAATTAGGCATCCTTTTGTAATAACTGGCACAAGGGCCTGGTGATTTTGCTGAAATTCTGGATAAATCGCCTGTAGAAACCTGCATGGCCCAGAAAAGATCGAACCTCCTTCACTGTACGTGGGGGTGGAAGGTTGGAAATCAGGTCTACCTTCGCTTTGTCGACCTCAATCCCCTGATGAGATACGACATGCCCCAGTACAATGCCTTGCTTAACCATAAAATGACACTTCTCCTAATTAAGCACTAGGTTCTTCTCCTTGCACCGCACTAAAACCAAAGCGAGACGGTGCAGGCACTCTTCAAAGGTTGAACCGAAGACGGAGAAGTCGTCCATGAAAATCTCTAAGAACCGCTCTACCATGTCAGAGAATATACTGACCATGCATCGCTGAAAAGTAGCGGGTGCATTGCATAACCCAAAGGGCATGAGACGGTAGGCGAATATCCCAAAAGGACAGGTAAATGTCGTCTTCTCCTGATCTTCGGGGTCCACGGGGACCTGGTTATATCCAGAATAACCATCCAAAAAGCAATAATACTCGTGCCTAGCCAAACGCTCCACCATCTAATCAATAAATGGGAGTGGAAAATGATCCTTCCTTGTGGCAGCATTCAGCTTACGGTAGTCTATACACACTCTCCACCGTAACTGAACACGAGTTGGTGCCAACTCATCGTCTTTATTCTTTACTACCGTCAGTCCAGCTCGCTTGGGCACAACATGAATCGGGCTCACCCACTTGCTATCAGAGATGGGATAAATGATCCCTGCATCTAACAGCTTAATTATTTCTGCCCTCACAACCTTTTGCAAAGCTGGGTTGAGCCTTCTTTGTGGCTCTCTCGATGGCTTGGCATTCTCCTCCAAATGTATCTTGTGCATCACCACCGAGGGGCTGATTCCCCTGATATCCTCAATGGTCCACTCGATAGCTTCCTTGTGCTCTCTTAAGACATCTAATAATTTCTCCTCTTGAGCTTCACCCAAATCTGAAGCTATAATCACAGGCAAACTATCGGCTGAACCTAGGAACTTATATTTAAGATTATGTGGTAAATGCTTAAGTTCCATCTTGGGGGTTTCAGGTTCGGCGGTCTCCTCTGTCTCATTGCTTTCTTGAGGATCAGACTCCAAAATGGCATTCACTTCCTCGAGTAGCTTATCTAAGCCCAAGTCCTCTCCAAAGTGAGCAAAACACGCCTCCAGGGGATTCTCAATGCTTGATTCGTCCACAGTCTCCTCAAGAATCTCCTCTATCAAGCATACATTTCTCACTTCATCATATTCCAGTGGTTGCCTAGTGATATCAAAGATGTTTAACTCCACTGTCATATTTTCGAAGGAGATCTTCATCACCTCTGTCCTACAATTGATTAGAACGTTAGTCGTCGCTAAGAATGGTCGCTCTAGAATCACCGGTATTTGAATCCCTACATTCTGGACCAACTCTGTGTCAAGCACAATAAAATCCACTGGGAAATAGAATTTATCCACTTTTATCAAGACATCCTCAACTATTCCCCGTGGTATTTTCACTGACCTGTCAGCCAATTGAAGCGTCGTGGATGTGGGCTTCAATTTTCCTAACCCCAACTATAAATAGACGGAGTAGGGTAGAAGATTCACACTCGCCCCTAGATCCAAAAGAGCCCTCTCAATATGGCTGACTCCTATCGTGCAAGAGATGGTAGGACACCTCGGGTCCTTATCTTGATGGGTAGCTTACACTGAAGGATTGAGCTGCTCAGTCAAAAATGCCTTCTTTGGGACATTCGTCCTCCTCTTGATAGTGACCAAGTCCTTTAAAAACTTGGAATATGATGGCACTTGATGGACAGCATCCAAAAATGGGATATTGATTTGGACCTGTTTGAATACCTCCAGAATTTCTTCATACTTCCCTCCTTTCTTGGGCGCCTGTAGTCTGTCGGGGTAAGGTGCTCTAGGTACAAATGACCTAGGAGGGTCTTTCTCAGTGGGTGTGGCTGTAGATGGCTCAGCATCTCTCTTCTCCTTGTTGCCACTCCCTTGCCCTTGCTGCATAGCCGGGCTCTCTTTCACTCGATTGTCCACTTGTCTCCCAGACCTTAGTGTGACAATCGATTGTACTTGTTCCTCCCCGTGCGTAGGAGTTGATGAACTCCCAACAATAAATTGTCCTTTCGGGTTGGGCACGGGCTGACTGGAGAACTTCCCCTTCTCTCTCTCACCTAAGTGACTTGCGATTTGATCAATTTGACTCTCTAGCTTGGCAATCGCTTGGGTGTTTTTTATTGTTGCACTCATCACTTCGCTCATGGATTGGCTAGTCATTTTCATGTACTCCTTAAGGCTGTCCTCAAGTGATAGTGAAACTGGCGCTGGTGTTTGAATGGGAGCTTGGTAAGCAGGTAATGGTGCTGGATAGGCTGAGTGACTATAACTTGGCATTGGCGGAGGAAATTCGAGAGGGTATTGATTGTGAGATTGATAAGGGGCTCCTCCCTGATTCCTCAGTTGGTTCTGCGTCCATGAAAAATTAAAGTGGTCCCACCACCCTGGATTGTATGTTTCAGAGTAAGATCCATTTGATTGCCAACAACAGTCATTGAAAGCATTCATTTGTTCCATGGGATACTCGGCACAAGCCGGCATTGATGGACAATTCTGTGCTAGATGCATAGGACTAGCACAGATGGAACAACTATCAACATTGAATGTGTTGGCAGCATTGATGGACAAGCCGATCATTTTCATGTACTCCTTAATGGTGTCTTCTAAAGACTGTGAAACCGACGCTGGATTCATCCACATATATATATATATATACATATATTTTTTGGATAACTAACTAGCAGAAAAATAAAATCAATTCAGACCAAAAATTTTCACAAACCAAACAATTCCCCGGCAACGGCGCCAAAAACTTGTTGTGAGTTTTAATTTACTCGCAAGCGCACGAGTCGTTTGTAATATAGTGTTGTGCAAGTGCGAGGTCGAATCCACAGGGAATTGCGTTGTGAAAATATAATTTAATTTAAACTAACTTTATTTTAACCTAGTTCTGAATTTTGAATGATATTTTGGAAAACAAATTAAAACTAAACTAAATTGATTTTAAAAACTAATAATAAAAACACTAAGGTTTCTGAATCCACCCCACCAAAGTTTAAGCATATATATCCTAAAAACATAGCCTATCAAAACATTCCATGAATCCAACTTACGACAAAAAAAAAGAATATCCCAATTAAACCAAAAGCATCCAATGTATCCACTTTTAACAAATCACAAAGGAAATCCAATTTAATCGAAAAAAATTTGATGTATCCATCAGATGAAACACCAGGAATATCCAACAGAACAATTTAAACTCAATCAATCACAAGATTAACTCAAATAATTGACAAAAAATTTATACGAAAAAATTTCAGATTTGTACAAGCAAATCTGAACTACTATGCCAAACAACGGCGGGGCTTCATCTTCAACCTTAGCTGAAGATTCTAGCCACTCATAACTATGAAACTACAGTTCATAATAAAAGTGCTAAACATTAAACTAAATAAAACCAAATAAAAAGAAATAAATAACTTTACATGAGAGAAATTCCACTCGCTGATGGGCGGCGCTTCCCTTCGTGGTAGCAAAGCCTTCGGGATCCACCAGAATGCTAGCAGACATCTACCGGTTAACACCAAAGTGGCCCAGGAATTGTACACTGAATGATGGAGTCAGATGGTGTTTATATAGGCAAATATCACGAGTGCAATGTGTCTCCAATCCGATGCGAGATGTGGGATTTAAGCCTTCACCTGCCCTTCAAAACTTCTACTCACGCTGAAATCCCGCACAGCCCGCACAGCCTGACCTTTATCTACTAAAACTGTCATAATTTTCTCTAGAAAAATCCTTTTAATGAGCCGTGAAATTCTTCAGAAAATATACTTCCGGATCTTTCTAAGCATATATGGCTCATCTCCTGGTTCTTCTTACATCAATACAGTTTAATTTTCAAAGATGGCTGATCTGTACGAGCAATTCTAGCAATTTAGTGAAACTCCTTTCCAAGCTTATAAACCTGTAAAACAACGAAAAACAACTCAAAGTAACGAATTCTTAAGCTAACAAATGTAAATTAAGGGGCCAAAATATGCAATATTTTTCACTCATCAGCTGGTCCACCTCGACCGAAGTTTGCCTCGGTGCTTATGGAGTCTAGAATCGCATAAGAGTACCCGATCATTAGGTTCAAATGATTTCCTCAAAATGTTTTTGTCACGGAATACTTTCATCTTTGCCTTATAGATTTTAGAGTTCTCATAAGCATCATTTCTTAACTCCTCTAACTCGGTCAACTGGTATTTCCTAAGCTTACCCGCTTCTCCTATGTCAAAATTAAAAGACTTGATGGCCCAATAAGCTTAATGCTAGATCTCTACAGGTAAGTGGCAAGGCTTTCCAAAGACAAGTCGATAAGGTGACATACCTAAGTGAGTTTTAAAGGCTGTACAGTAAGCCCAAAGCGCATCAACTAGTCTCAAAGACCAATCCTTGCGATCCGGGTTAACCATTTTTTCTAAAATTTGTTTAATTTCCCTATTAGCAAGCTCTACTTGTCTACTAGTCTGAGGGTGGTATGCAGTAGAAATTTTATATAACATCCTATATTTTCTCATTAAAGCTTCAAAAGAACAGTTGCAAAAATATGTACCTCGATCTCTAATTATAGCACGTGGGGTACCAAATCGAGATAACACATTTTCTTTAAGAAATTTAATTACTGTTCTATTATCGTTGTTTCGGCAAGTTGCTGATTCTACTCACTTAGATACATAATCTATTGCCACGATGATATATTGGTATCCGAAGGAAGGAGGAAAGGGTCCTATGATACCGATGCCCCAACAATCAAAGATTTAAATTACCAAAATGGGGTTTAGGGGCATCATATTTCGGCGAGACATAGCTCCTAACTTTTGACACCTTTCACATGAGCGACAATAGGTGTTTGCATCTTTAAACAACGTAGGCCAATAAAATCCACACTACAAAATTTTTGCAGCGGTTTTTTTCATTGAAAAGTGACCTCCACAAGCTTGGGAATGACAAAATTCTAAGACACTTGCAATCTCCTCATTAGGGATGCAACACCTTAGAATTTGGTCAGGGCAGTAATTGAAAAGATAGGGGTCATCCCAATAGAAATTATGTACCTCATATAAGAATTTTCTCTTATCTTGAGCTCTCCAATCCATTGGTATCTCCCCTGTAGCCAAATAATTCACAATGTGAGCAAACCATGGTAAAGAAGTAACGGAGAGTAAATGCTCATCGGGAAAGTCATCTTTGATTGGCATGTCGTCAGAGGTGTCTTTAAATGTGAGCCTTGAAAGATGGTCGGCCACTACATTCTCTACTCTTTTCTTGTCTTTGATAGTGATGTCAAATTCTTGTAGGAGTAGGATCCATCGTATCAGTCTTGCCTTAGCATCCTTCTTTGTAAGAAGGTACTTGAGGGTTGCATGATCTATAAAAATAAGGATAGAAGAACCAATTAAATAGGCATAAAATTTATCCAAAGCAAATACTACAGCTAGAAATTCTTTTTGTGTGGTGGAGTAGTTCATTTGAGCACTATTTAAAGTTTTACTAGCATAGTAAATGACAAAAGGTTTCCCCTCCCTTCGCTGTCCAAGAACAGCACCTACAGCATAGTCACTAGCATCACACATGATTTCAAAGGGTAAAGCCCAATCAGGTGACTACATTATAGGTGCTGAAGTAAGCTTGCCAATCAGTGTTTTAAAGGCCTCTTGACAAGCTTGAGTCCATTCAAAGGGGGTGTCTTTAACTAGGAGGGCACATAGTGGTCTAGATATGTTCGAAAAATTTTGTATAAACCTCCTATAAAAACCAGCATGACCAAGGAAAGATCGCACATCCTTTATTGTCTTAGTGGTAAATAGTTTAGAGATTAATTCAATCTTAGATTGATCAACCTTTATCCTTTTAGAATAGACAATATGCCTTAAGACAATGCCGGATGGTACCATGAAATGTCATTTTTCCCAATTTAGGACTAATTCTTTCTCCTCATAATGATTTAATACTCTTTCTAAATTCATTAAGCATGCATCAAATGAAGATCCAAAAACAGTTAGGTCATCCATAAAAACCTCCATGCAATTTTCAACAATGTCACTAAAAATACTCATCATGCAGCGTTGAAAAGTAGTAGGGGCATTACATAATCCAAATGGCATTCTACGAAAAGCATAAGTGCCAAAGGGACAAGTAAAAGTGGTTTTATCCTGGTCTTCTAATGCAATTTCTATTTGATAATAACCAGAATAACCATCTAGAAAACAGTAAAAGGGATGGCCAGCTACACGCTCAAGAATTTGATCAATAAAAGGGAGTGGGAATTGGTCTTTCTGGGTGGTAGCATTTAATTTTCTGTAATCAATGCACATACGCTACCCGGTCACAAGTTTGGTAAGGACTAGCTCTTCTAGGTCATTTTTTACCACAGTGACCCCGGACTTTTTAGGGACGACTTGTGTAGGGCTTACCCACTTACTATCAGCTATGGGATATATAATACCCACATCTAACAGTTTCCATCTAACAGTTTCAGCACTTGATTTTTCACTACATCTTTCATAGTGGGGTTAATCCTACGTTGAGGGTCTCTACGAGGACTAGTTCCTTCATCCAAATTTATTTTATGGGAGCAGATTAGGGGACTGATTCCCCTTAAATTAGTCATGCTCCATCCTACGACTGATTTGTGTGCATTTAAAGTTTGAATTAATTTCTTACCTTGGGTCTCAGATAATTCAGATGAAACAATAACAGGAAAGGTATTACCTGGACTGAGAAAGGAATGTTTTAAACCCTTAGGTAGTGGCTTCAATTCTACTTTAGGTGCTTCCACACTTGAGAGGACTTGTTTCTCACTTCTTTCGGGCAGCTCCTCAAACTTTGGTTGCCATGCCTGAGTGCCATAATCCTGAGATTTGTCAAAAACAGCACAAATATCAATTATATCAGATTTATCATTAATAGGATCAATCTCAGAACGATCAAGAAAATATTCAAGAGGATCAAAATCATGAGCTATGGAAACTCCCCTATCGATGAGTGACTCGATCATGTATAAGTGGTGGTTCTCATCCTCATCTTCGGGCAGTTTAGCAACATTAAAAATGTTCACCTCGAGAGTCATGTTTCCAAAGGATAGTTTCATGAGTCCATTCCTACAATTTATTAGAGCATTGGCAGTGGCAAGGAAAGATCTACCCAAAATAAAAGGGATTTTAGAGTTAGTGTCAACAGCAGAAGTAGTATCAAGAATTAAGAAATCAGCAGGATAGTAAAATTTATCGATTTGAATCAACACAGCCTCTACCAAACCCTGAGGTACTTTAACTGAATGATAAGGTAATTGCAATACCATGCCGGTTGGTTTGATTTCTCCTAGCCCCAGCTGTAAGTAAATAGAAAATGGCATTAGGTTTACACTAGCTCATAAATCTAGTAAGGCTTGTCCAACCTCATGATTTCCAATGCTGCAAGCAATGGTAGGACAGTTCAGATCCTTGTATTTTGGGGGAATTCTTTGCTCAATTAACACACTAACTTGCTCAGTTAGGAATGTTGTTTTCTTGACATGGTGCTTCCTCTTAATAGTGCATAAATCCTTAAGAACTTTTGCATAGGTAAAGACTTGTTTAATCACATGAAAAAGAGGAAGATTAAGTTTCACTTGCCTTAAGTTCTCTAGGATTTCATTGTTTAGGTCCAGATTTTTCTTGTTGGATTTTAAGGCTTGAGGGAATGGTGCCTTAACAGGACTTTTGGTCACTTCAGGGTCCTTGGCTAGCTCGGCTTCACTACTAGTTTGACTCTTTTCCACATCCTCGGATTTATTCATTGGTGGTATATGTAGTGACTTACCACTTCGAGTCACAATGGCTTTTACATCTTTCAAATTTTCTTGTGCCATATGTTGACCATGAGGTATGGACTGAGCTTGGGAAGGGAACTTACCTTGCTCAGTTGCACTTAAAGAGCCCATTAATTTAGACACTTGGCTCCTTGTTTCTTTGTTCTCCTCAACCATTTTTGTAATTAATGCCTTACACCTTTGGTTTGTCTTACCTTGTGCTTCTATAAAAGCATGTAAGGTACCTTCTAAAAAGTTTCTAGAGGATGAGGGTGCATAATAAGGTGCTGGGTATGATCTAGGGGGTTGTGCCTGCTGCTGATTTTCAAATTTCTAGCTGAAGTTGGGGTGATTTTGCCACCCCGGATTATAAGTGTTAGAGAGGGGTGCTAGAGACCTCTTGTACATGCCTAAGGCATTACATTGTTCCTCATACATCCCTTTCATATCAATAAATGTGGGGCACTCTTGAGCAAGATGTTCTACCCTGCCACACACAAAGCATGGCTCCAAATACTCGTTATGATTAGCCACATGTGTTTGCTTTGAGCCTTTGGTTTTCAATGCTTCTAACTCCCTAGTGAGCATTTCGACCTTAGCTTTCAGGTTGTCTTCTTCCCTAAGATGGTATATTCCTCCACCACTCGGGTTTCCTATAGGTCATGACCTATTCGTGCTTTCAGTAGCACTAGGTCCAGTCCATATGTGAGCTTTTTCAGCAAGCTCATTGAGGTACTCTATAGCCTCATCAGGATCTTTCTGTAAGATTCACCATTGCACATCATTTCTACAAATTGGCGCTCTCTATATGTGAGTTCCTCATAAAAATAGCTCACTAAACACCAATTCTCATACCCATGGTGAGGGCACATACTCAACAACTCCTTAAACCTTTTGCAAGATTGATACAAAGTCTCACTGTCCTTTTGTGTAAAGGTGAAGATTTACCTTTTTAAAGCTTTGGTCTTATGTTGGGGAAAGTATTTATTAAAGAAGACTCGAGTCATCTCAGTCCATGACCCAATAGATCGTGGTCTCAGTGAATATAGCCAACTCTTAGCTCTATCCTTCAAAGAGAAAGAAAAGAACTTAAGTCTCACAATGTCAGCAGTTGCACCTTGACTATGAAAAGTCGCAACTACTTCCTCAAACTCCCTAATGTGCACATATGAGTTTTCATTTTCCATGCCATGAAATGTAGGGAGTAACTGTATCATCCCTGTTCTAAGATCTAGTTGGGAACTATTAGTTGGAAACATGATGCAAGATGGTGTGGCTGTGCGTGTAGGGTGGAGGTAATCCTGAAGGGTCCTAGTAGGTCGATCTTCGTGTTCACTCATTTCCTCTGGACTAGATGGATTATCAAATAAATGGTTTAAAAAGTTTAATTCTGACTCTAGCACAGGCCTACAAGTATATATAGCCAAATGGTCTCTATATCTGGGCATGCAAGATCACAAAATAATAAAAATCCTATAAAAATAAAGAATAAAATAAAATAAATTAATGCAGCAAGCTAAAAGAAAGAACGAAGTTACCACCTTTACAAACTACTGAAAGAAAAACTATCTACAAATCTTCTACCATCATGTCTCAATGTTGACAATCTTCCTTGTACTTAAGTGCATTTCCCCGGCAATGGTGCCAAAATTTGATTATGCCCAAAGAGTAATGTGGTAGTTGTAGCACAGCTTTGGGGTGTCGATTCCACAGGGAAACAAGTTAACTACAAAAGAAGGTGTGAACCTTAACACAAACGATAAAAGATTAAATGGTAGAATTTGAGTTGTGAGCAAATTGTGTAAATAAATTAAAGAATATGATGGATAGATATAACAAGGTTCCGGGAATCCTCCCTAAGTTCATTGCCTTATTCCAATCTTGATTCAATTATTTTTATCTCGATTGCAAGTTTCACATCCCAAACAAGCAATCGACAAATATTCAATCAAAGCACATATATAAACCCTAATGCAATTGTTATGAAATACTCTTTACTTTCAAGCACACATGACTTAACTTATAGATTATGAAGAAACGACAATATATCATAATGACAATACTGCAGTAATGGACAAATCTAGAAGAGAAATCTACCGGACTCAATCACACCTCAACAACATCACATAAGAAGAGCATGACTAGACTTATATAGGGGAGAAAGATGCAATCACCGGATTAAGGGGAAATCTTCTAATTAGATAAAAAGTAAATCATAACAATGTTTAATGATAATAATTCAAAACTACAACTAAATCAATAAATGAAAATAAGAACAACTACACTTAGGGATTCATCCCTTTGCCTTGCTCAGAGATTAGTTGGCCATGGGGCTCATGCTTCCTTGAGCTACCTCCAGCCTCTTGATGATCTCCCCCTTGGTAGCAAAGCTTCAAAGATTCCTTAGCTTGTCCTCCAAAAGTTCACTGGGTTCCTCCGAAAGACCCTCTGGATTTGCTCCTAAAGGCCCTCTGGATCTGATCCCCGATGATTCCCAAAGTTGAAGTGGAGTGGGGCTTTTATAGGGAAACTTCCGAAGTGCTATGTGTTTTCTATCCGATGTGGGATACTGCCCGAGTGTGCTCTAGCACACTATGGTGCGTTGCAAGGTATTTCTGACCGATGTGGGATGTCGTGGGTGTGCACTTGCGATCGATCACAGGTTTGGTGCGCTCGAGCGCACTAGGCATCTTCCAGCTTGACCTTCGTCTACTAAAACTGCCATAACTTTCTTTAGAAAAATCATTTTTACAAGCCGTAAAATTCTCCAGAAAATAAACTTCTGGATCTTTCTAAGCATATATGGCTTATCTCTTGGTTCTTCCTGAATCAATACAGTTTAATTTGCAAAAAATAACTAATCTGTACGGGCAATTCTGGCAATTTAGTGAAACTCCTTTCTAAGTGCTTCTTTTTATTCAAAAACCTGTAACACATAGAAAACCCAGAAAATATATAAAATAAAGTGAAATAACACAACTATAAACCTAACAACTGTAAATTAACGGGCTTAAATATAACTATTTAAGCACTTATCATGAGCTAACTCACCAAGTTGACTAGTTTCTTGACGATTCAAGAGCAAGATCGGTTTCCTTCGTAACCACAATAAAATCTAAGGGGACAACATATGGCACAAACCTCCAATCCTAAAAATCAAAATGTTAAAGAGGTTAATGCCATAATTACTCACAGTAGTAAGAAAATTGATGGACCCACTCTACCATCAAACCTGATTCCTAACACTGTATGCAACAAGGATGAAGCCCCCAAGGAACAAGATGCCAATAGTGATTCTTTACTAGTGCCTTTCCCTCAAGCACTCTTTAAACCTAAGGAGAAAAATTCAGTACTAAAAGGTGAGATTCTTGAACAACTTCAGGATGTTAAAATTAACTTCCCTCTACTTCGTGTCATAAAACAGGGTCCCAACTATGCTAAAGTCATTAAGGATCTATGCACACTCAAGAGGAGGCACAATGTGAAGAAGACTGTATTCTTAACGGAGCAATGTGAAGAAGACCGTATTCTTAACGGAGCAAGTAAGTGTGGTAATTGAGAGCAAGACACCACCTAAGTATAAAGATCCGGGCTGTCCAATGGTGGCTTGCCAAATTAGAAACAAATCTTATGGCCAAGCATTACTAGATTTGGGAGCTAGTGTGAACCTCATGCTATACTCTATTTACTTGCAACTTGGTCTAGGTGAGATCAAACCAACCTCCGTGACACTTCAACTAGCGGATCGATCGGTAAGAAAATCGATAGGTATTGTGGAAGATGTTTTATTGCAAATTGAAAAATTCTATTATCTCGTTGACTTTTTGGTTTTAGATACCATTTCTACTGTGAACACGGAGTCGAAAATTCCTTTAATACTTGGAAGACCATTCCTAGCCACCGCCAATGCCCTCATTAATTGTAGGAATGGCCTAATGGCATTATCATTTGGAAATATGACTCTAGAGGTGAATTTTTTTCGAGTGTTAAAGCAGCCACATGAAGAGGATGAGTGTTTCGACACTTACATGATCGATGAGCTTATTTTGGAAGATGAGTACATCAAAGATAATTCTAACCCTTTGGAATTCCCTCTTAAAAATTTTAATTTTGATTATTCTTCCATTTATCCCCATGTCGTTAATGTTGTTGATGTTGTTGATAAGTCGTAGGGATTTATTAAGAAATCATGGCAACCATTTGTGAAGAAGTGTCGAGTCTGGCAGAAGATGTAAAACTTAGAGCTTGTGGGAGGCACTTGGTTACGCTTAAACTAATACGCGGTTATTGTGTATAGTTGAGGTGTCGATCCTATGAGGAAAAGCGAACTACAAGAGAAGATGTAAACTTTAATACGAAACAATAAAATTCAAATGAGTAAATCTGAGTTTGATAAGGAAATAGTGTGAAGGAGTTGTGTAATTATAATGAAGAATATAATAAGAAAACAACAAGGGTTCGGGAATCCTCCCTAGGTTCGTTGTCTTATTCCACTCTCGATTCAGTTGTTTTTATCTCAATTGCAAGTTTCACATCCCAAACAAGCAATTGGTGTATATTCAATCAAAGCATATGAAAACCCTAATGTAATTGATATGAATTACTCTTTACTTTTGATTCAAGCACACATGACCTATCCTATAGATTTATCAAGAAATGACAATATATCTCAATGACAATATCGCAGTAATGGACAAACCTAAAGATAAATCTACCGGACTCAATCAAATCCAAACAACTTGACATAAGAAGAGCTTGACTAGACTTATATGGAGAAGAAGTATGCAATCACTGGATTAAGAAAATCTTCTAATTAAATTAAAGAGTAAATCGTAACAATGTTTTGACGATAAATCCAAACTACAACTGAATCAATAATGGAAAATAAGAACAACTACACCTAGTGATTCATCCCTTTACCTTGCTTGGATATTAGTTGGCCATGGGGCTCATGCTTAAACACTGTATTGTCGAGCTCTCTCCTAAATTTCCAGCCTTCATGAATGTTTTTTTCTCAAACCCTAAGTGATCTATTTATAATACAAAAGGTCCAAGGGTGTTTTAGGGTTTAAACAATCATTAAAGTCTTAATTAGGTCCTAACTCGGAGAAGAGGATCGTGTGCACGCCGCGGTTCTCACTTCTTTGTGTCACGGCTCTGCCTGGTCTTTGGTTTCTTCACTTTCTAGAGGTCACAGCCCTGCCTGGTTCAGGCCGCTACTCCCACTGAAGCTCCTTTCTTGCTTTTTTGGCTTGGTTCTGGAGGTCGAGGCTTGGATATTTTCAGGCCGCAGTGCACACACTCAAGACTTAATTTCTCTTCATTTATCCTTCCATGGCCATGCCTTCACTTTGGTATGCCTCGAGTCTTTGTGCTTTAAGTAACGATAACTTTTTCTCCTCTTTTGAACTTAAAGTACCTGAAAATGCACTGAAATAAATCAATGATCCATGAATGACACTTTAGAGTTGTTAACGTATAAAAGTGCAATTAAAACCTAGATCAATCCTAAAATGCTAACAATTAAATACTGTTAAGATGCATTTTATGACTCTCATCAGCACTCCATAGCATATCCTTTTTATTTTTATTGTTTTTCAGATTTCTTTTTCTTGTTTATTATTAGTATTTTGTTGCTTTCCAGTATTATCTTTGTATTTCTTTTTTTAGGGACAAATATGCGCATCAGTTCAAATGGTCGTGCACAATTTTCTGCTCCTCGCACCTTTAGTTAAAAAGGGAGTTTCCTTAACTTTTGCTTTCACATTGAGGACAATGCTTATCTTAAGTTGGGGGTGGAGGAAACACATTTCTTGTTACATACCATTGAACTATTAGGTGTCACCTTCCTTTTCTTTTTCGTTTTAATTCATTTGTTTTGTTTTTTTGTTTGTTCTTAGCATGCTTTGTGTTAGCCTTGAAGTTAATTCGCATGTCAATGATATGAGCTTAATTGAGATAGTGTATAGCGTTTAGAAGAAGTTAAATCTTACTTCGGTTTAAGAATAATTTAAGTGTCAATCCTCATTTGGTTTGAGACTCTGGTTTGCGGTAAGATTGCATGATTAGTCTAAAACATTTAGAGAAGTTTCATGTGCGATATATTAAAGGAGATAAGTTGGGGGTTGTGGAAAAGAGTAAAAAAAAAGAAAAAAAGAAGAAATGAATGGTTTTATGCCCAAATAAAAAATAAAAAAAGAAGTGAATTATGGCAAAGAAAGAAGAAAAAAAAAAAGTGGTGATTTATTGAGAGAAATGCTCGAAAAATGGTTGAAAGAGTTGGGTGTTGAAGTAAGGTTATCCAGTGCTTAAAGTGGTTGTGTTTAAAATTAAGAGACTGAGTTCTTTTACTTATTGAATCCTTCCCATTCTTTCTTGACCTTTACCTTAGCTTAACGTTACAAGCTTATTAAAGACCTATTGATCCAATGTAGTGTGATTTTTCTACAATAGTGGAGAGTGATTCGAAAAGTGAGCCCATAGAGCTTAATTTGTGATTGATGTCACACAATTTAATATGTTTTTAGAGGCCAAGACTTGTATTCATGAATGTTGTGTATAAAATCATCCGGGTGTTTGGATTAATGGTTTATGGTAAGATAGATGTTAAGAGTCAATAATGATTTTAAGATTGATGTTTGGATTACTTTTGGACTTGGGTGATATTTAATGATTCTATGTGTTGTGTATTATGTGCGATTTTTGAGATAAAAAATTGAATTACTCTTGGATTAACACTAACATTGCTTTACTTTGTTTTGATTTCTACTATAAAATTCATTTCATATTGTCTTGTTTTTTGCTTGAATTGCTAGGGACTAGCAATAAGCTAGTTGGAGGTTATGATGAGAGTCATGAAATGCATCTTAATAGTACTATTTGTTAGCATTTTAGGGTTAATCTAGGGTTGAATTACATATTTATACCTTAACAATTCTAAAGTGTCATTCTTGGATCATTGATCTATTTCGGTGCATTTTCAGGTGCTTTGGGTTCAAAAGAGATGGAAAAGCTATCATTGCTTAAAGCACGATGACTTGAGGCATACTGGAGTGAAGGCATGATTGCAAAAATACAAAATGAAGAGAACCAAGGCTGTGAACCGTGGCTTAGACCTGCTAAGCCGCGGCCTCTAGAAGCATTCAGAACTTGAGCCCACCAGCTGAGCCGCGGCCTAGACAAGGTGGAGTCGTGGCCTCCAGAAACATGAAGAAACCAGCACTCAAGGTGGCGCTGCGGCATGGAATAGTGTGTGCCACGGTGCAAGCGCGATGCTCTGTTTCCTAATTAGGGTTTTAATGATAGTTTAGAATCGAAAATACCCTTAAACTTTTTGTGTTATAAATAGATCACTTAGGGTTTCATAAAAGGAGAGGAAAGAGCCGAAAAAACTCAAGAAAACTGCCACATTCTTCTCCATTACGGTGTTCAAGCATGAGCCCTATGGCCAACTAATCTCCAAGCAAGGCAAAGGGATGAATCCCTAGGTTTAGTTGTTCTTATTTCTATTCTTGATTCAGTTGTAGCTCGGATTTATTGTTAAAATTTTTTATGATTTACTCTTTGATTTAGTAAGAAGATTTACTTTTAATCCGATGATTGCATCCTTCTCCTCCATATAAGTCTAGTCAAGCTCTTCTTATGTCAAGTTGATTGGATCTGATTGATTCTGGTAGATTTATCTTTTAGGTTTGTCCATTACTGCGATATTGTTATTGAAATATATTATCATTTCTTGATAAATCTATAAGATAGGTCATGTGTGTTTCAATCAAAAGTAAAGAGTACTTCATAGCAATTACATTAGGGTTTTCATGTACTTTGATTGAATATTTACCAATTGTCTGTTTGGGATGTGAAACTAGCAATCAAGATAAAAACAATTGAATTGAGATTGGAATAAGGCAAAAAACCTAGGGAGGATTCCCAGAACCTTATTATTTCTCCATTATATTCTTCATTATATTTACACAATTTTCTCACATTACTTCATTATCAAAACTCAGATTCTCTCATTTAACTTTTATCGTTCGTGTTAAGGTTTACACCTTCTCTTGTAGTTTGCTTTTCCTCGTGGGATCGACACCTCAACTATACACAATAACCGCGTATTAGTTTCAGCATAATCATGAGGGGACCCACTTTTGCAACAAGTTGTTTGCCAACCTTCTTTCTAAATATGTTGTGAAGCACAAGATAGAACTTGGCTACCATCCTCAAACTAATGACCAAGCTGAAATTTCAAATCGAGAAATCAAGAACATCCTCGAGAAGACAGTCAACACCGATAGGAAGGATTTAGCAAAGAAGCTTGATGATGCTTTGTGGGCATACCGTACAGCTTTCAAAACACCTATAAAGATGTCTCCTTACCGATTAGTGTTTGGAAAAGTGTGTCATCTTCCTGTTGAGTTGGAGTCTAGAGCTTATTGGGCTGTAAAGAAGTTTAATTTTGATTTAAAAGCAGCAGGTGAAAAGTAACTCTTACAATTAAATGAGATGGATGAGTTCCAGAATGATGCTTATGAAAATGCGAAGATCTACAAAGAACAGACGGAAAAGTGGCATGACAAACAGATTCTTAGGCATAAGTTTGCCCCAGAACAGCAAGTTGTACTCTTTAATTCGTGACTCAAACTCTCCCTAGGCAAGTTAAAATCAAGACGGATAGGTCTTTATACAATTGATTGTGTTTCCTCTTTTGGAGAAATAGACTTGAAGGACAAGACAGGGAATATATTTAGAGTTAATGGTCAGATATTGAAGCACTATTATGGGGAACAAGTTGAGAGGAACTGTGCACTGATTCCTCTTAGAGACTGTAATTGAGGAAAATTGAAAAGTCTGGTTGTAGACTTAAAAACAAGCACTTCTAGGAAGCAACCCATTGGACTTTCTTTTAATATTTTATTTTGAATAATTCAGATTTTGATGCAGTTTTATTAGTAAGAATAAGGAGTTGTGTTGGGAATTTGCCTAAGAATTAAAGGATGGAGATTGCAGCATTAGGTGTAAGTTAGCACTGCAGTACAAGGTGTGTGCACCATGGCCTCCAGCAAAGGAGGAAGTTCTTCCCTAGGTGTGCGCCATGGTGCCCAACAACTGGAGGTGTTTTGCCCTGTTATGCGCTGGGACCTATCTTGTTCTGAGCCACAATGCAAGGCACAGCTGATACCTTATTTTTAGAACTTTGAGATGGTGCGTGGGACTTGGTCAAAACGCACAGGATTACTTAGACCACTTGGAGGGCCATGATTGCTTAGTTCTCAAGATCTAAGGGTTGAGATTGACTTCAAGATTGGTTAAAGAAGTTGTTGCTCTATATAAAAGGTCATCTAGGAGCAATAAAAAAAACACCAAGTGTGAGAGTGCAAAGACAAAACACAAAAAGAGGTCTCATTCCAAGAGTGGCTAGTGTTTAGAAAGTTAGGCTCTCAATTCTTCAGAATTATTTCGAGTGAGAGAGAGTATACAAGAGTAAGGGTTCAAGGACTTTGTAATTGGAATTTTCTTGGGGAAAATTCCAGGGAAACACTTAGTTCTTATCTCTTTCTTTTCTCTTCTTTCATTCATCAAGAACAAGAGGGTTCTTGAGGAGGTGTTGTTGTAATTGTAAGAACTCATTGATTTAGTGCAGAGAGCTCAAAGGAGCTCCCGGGGACATAGGCAAATTTTCGAACCTCGATAACAATTGCTTATGTTTTCTCTTTTATGGTTTGATTCATGTTTTAGTACAAATCATTCTAGATTTGGGGGTTTGGAAAGATCACAACCTAGGATTCTTGTATGAGGTGATTTTCCAACAATGGTATCAAAGCTAGAACAGCGGGTATCAGAGCAAGGCTCCAAGAATCAAAGGAAACTTCTTGGGTGATTCAAGAATGGTGCTGGAATCAAGATCTGATATGGTTCTTGAGGGATTCAAGAACGGTGTTGGGATCAAGATTTGATCGGGTTCTTGAGGTTTAGAAGTTTGGAAAGCAATTGTGGGTGCTGCATAAATCTTGGGGTTTTCTCCGCAAGATGGGTTCAAACTTCATTGTTGAGAAGTTTGATGGAAATGGAGACTTTGCCCTTTGGAAGCGGAAAATCAAAGCGGTTCTTATGCAACAAAAGGTGGACTTAGCTATTGGAGAAGATGATGATTTTCCAGCAAGTATCACGAAGCTCCAGCGGAATGAGATGAAGAAGATAGTGTATAGCACCATCTTTCTGCACATGTCGGATAGTGTGACAAGGGAATGTGGAGATTCGGAAGATCCAGCTATCATTTGGAAGAAACTAGATGAGTTATTTCTTATCAAGACTCTCCCTAATAAAATTTATAATCTAAAATGACTCTTTGCTTTTAAAATGGATCCTAATAAAGAGTTGCAAGATAATCTTGATGTATTTAATAAACTAGTTCAAAATTTGACTAGTTGTAGTATAATATTCCCAGATGAATAATTGGTTGTTATATTGTTGAATTCTCTTCTTGATTGTTTTGAAAGCTTGATTAATGCTATTGAATATGGAAGAGATACACTAACCAAAGAAATTGTGATTAAGGTTATAAGGGCTCATGATTTGAAAGCCAAGATGAGGGAAGGATCAAGTAGAGAAGGGCTATTTGTTAGAGGAAGGCCAGCAACTCGAAATGGCAGTAACATCCATGGCAAATACAGAGACAAATCAAAGGGTAGAGGTCAAGGCCATAGAAGATCTCATTCTAACCCGAAGTTTGGAGGAAAGCGATGCTACTACTACAATAAAGAGGGTCATTTCAAGAAAGATTGCAAGAAGATGATGAGGGATGAGAAAGGAAGAGGCCATACCAGCAAGAAGATAATGTTCTTGTTATGTGCTCAAATGTGAGCAAGTGGCAGGGCAGTGAGAAATGAATCTTGGATTTCGGGTGCACTTATCACATATATCCTCACCGGGATTGCATCAAGAATTTTAAAGAAACCAATTATGGAAGGTTTTCTTGGGGAACAATACTTCTTGCCAAGTGAGGAGGATAGGAGACATCCAATTGAGGATGTTTGATGGAGTCACAAGGCTGTTGCGGAATATGAGATATCTTTCGGGTTTGAGGAGAAATTTGATCTCATTGGGGCAGCTAGATTCCATGGGGTACACATACAAAGCTGAGGGAGGAAAGATCAAGGTAACCAAGGGATCTTTGGTAGTGATCAAAGCAGTAATAAAAGATGGTCTCTATGAGATGATTGGAGACACGGACATCAAGGGTCAAGTAGTAAGCTTGATGGCTGAGATGGATAAGGTGGTTCTTTGCCACAATCACTTGGGACATATGAGCGAAAAGGGGCTTCAAGTTCTCAGGAAGAATGGGTTACTTGATGGGGAGAAGGTAGAAAAACTTGATTTTTGCCAGAGTTGAGTTCTTGGGAAGCAACATCGGGTCAGTTTCAACACTGGAGTGCACAAGTCTAAGGGTATTCTTGAATACATTCATGCGGATATTTGGGGACTAGCAAGAACACCAACATAAGGAGGTAATCTTCACTTTCTTTCTTTAATTGATAATTATTCTAGAAAGGTCTGGGTTTATTTGTTTAAAAATAAATTAGGTGTTTTGAATAAGTTTGTGGTGTGGAAAAAGTTGTTGGAAACTCAAACGGGCAAGGTAGTTAAGGTTTTAAGAATCGATAATGACTCAGAATTTTGTAATCAGGATTTTAACAAATTTTGTGAGTTAAATGGGATTCTAAGACATATAACGGTTGTGATAACCCCTCAGTAAAATGGAGTTGCTGAGAGGATGAATAGGACCCTTATGGAAAAGGTTAGGTGCATAGTTTTTGGTTATGGGTTACCCAAATGTTTTGGGGGGAAGTTATGTCTATTGCTGCGTATTTGGTTAATAGATCACCCTCTAGAGCTTTGGATCTTAAGACTCCCGAGGAGATATAGAGTGGTAAACCCCCTGAGTTAAACAACCTTAGGACTTTTGGATGTGCTGCGTTTGGACATCAAAAGGATGATAAACTTAGCCTAAGGTCTAGAAAATGTGTGTTTCTAGGATATGATGAAGGGGTTAAGGGGTATAGGTTGTGGTCCCTAGAGCAAAAAGGAACTAAACTTATAATAAGTAAGGATGTCATTTTTAATGAGCATTTATTTCCCTACTTGGAGAAAACTAACCCTGTAGGGGATAATGAGCAAACCAGCCCGGTTTATGTGGAGCATAGCATCAAAGAAAATTCAGTTAAGGTAGAGCAAGGAATGTAAGAGGGTTCAGACCAAGTAGAGCCCATTAATGAAGGCCAAGCTCAAGACACTCAGGAGGAGGCTGAACTAGAAGAGGATGATGTAGCAAATCAGAATGATTATCAGCTCACAAGGGACCGGGAAAGGAGGCTGGTCAGGTTACCTTTGAGATATGGTTTTGCGGATGCTAATGTAGCAGCTCCTTATTCAGAAGGTGAGAGTGAACCAAAAATATTGATGTCATGGGATGTAAGGATTGATCAAGATGGAAGCTAGCTATGGAGAAGGAAATGTATTCTTTGAGGAAGAACAACATTTGGGAATTGGTGCCCAAACCAAAAAAACAGAGAATTGTAGATTGTAAGTGGATTTACAATATCAAAGAAGGGAACACTCCAGGGGATAAAGTCTAGTACAAGGCTAGGCTGGTGGTGAAGGGGTTCATACAAAGAAAAGACATAGATTTCACCAAAATATTCTCACCGGTTGTGAAATACAAGACGATAAGGATAGTGTTAGCTATGGTGGTCCAATTTAATTAGGAGATCGAGCTAATGGATGTGAAGACAGCGTTCTTATATGGAGAGCTTGATGAGACCATCTACATGAGGTAACCCGAAGGATATGAGGAAGGAAGGCAGGGAGATTTGGTGTGCAAATTGAAGAAATCTCTCTATGGCCTGAAGCAATCACCTCGGCAATGGAATAAGAAGTTCGATTCCTTTGTAACTAGCTTGGGTTTCATGAGGAGCTACAAATGGTGATTATCCTCATTTATTTTGATGATATGTTGTTGGTCGAAGAATTCTTCATTGTTTCTTAAAGCCACCACAACTACCCTTCTTCATATGATTAGTGAATCATAAAAAGCATCTTATGTTGCTCATATAAACAACTATCTTGAGGACGACCCATTTCTAAAGTAGTTCCATTAGATATAGCTTAAAATGATCTATTTGATCTTGCCAAAGATGGGGTGCTCTTATGGTATTTATGCAATTAGGCTCTACTTTTCTAAGTCAATAAGGCTGATATGTATTTGTGGTTTTGATTTGATTATGTGGTTTGATGCAGTAAACTCATAAATGTTGTAGTTCGAGGGATAATAGACGAATGAGCTATTAACACTAAACGAGTACTTAATCCATGGGAGAAGAATGAAAACCATACCCTTTGCCTCAACTCGACAAAAGCTATTGGTTGTATCGTGGTTAAAATTGGCACACAGGACTTGGTTGAAGGAAGAGTAAGTTTAGCCAATTAAGATTTCATACAACTTAGATTAATATATACTGATGTTGTGATGGGTTTTGTTTTATTTCTTTGGTTTGCAGCCTCATCTGGTACTTAGGTTGATATCTCAAATTATAAAGGTGGGCATTTAAATTTCATTCTCTTCTTGTTTCTTGCCCTTTACAACTAGTATGAACACTAAAAGTTCATATAGGCATCAAGCTTATAGCTGTAAAGGTTACTTATAAAATAAAGCTTCTAGTTGTAAATGTTGATTAATTTTACATCATTTCCCTATATTTTTGTTGTACTAAGTTTTTAACCAATGCAACTTCAAATCCAACTTTTAGCTGATCTCAATCTCAAGAAGACACCTCAGCTTGTCGAATTAGTGGAAGATAACATGATAATGGTTTGAGGATGTTAGGAATTGGTGAGTTTTCCTTTTTCTTAGTGATAATTGTCACAGCCACAAAATTCTAACTTCCATGTGAAGTACTTGTCTTTGATTGAATAGTAAACATCACAGAAAAAGCTCAAGCTAAGTATGGATCTTGCCTGCATGTATTTTCTATTAATTCTCACCTCCTCTGCCTTTCAGTTCCATTGTTTTTGCTAATATCCTATATAATTTTATTTTGACTTAAGAGCATCATAATTTCTTCTCCTATATTTCATGTAGCTGGATACTTTTGGAAGTTCTTAACAAGGTTTCTCCTAACTAAAAGCAATCATCAAAGCCACCAATTAAGATGCAATTCAAAAAAGTAGAGAACTGCAATCAAGTTAGAAAGATTAGGAAGCAGTTGAAATTTTCACTAGTAAATGTAGCTGAAAATGATATAGTACAAGGAAATAAGAAGCTCATACTTGGTAATATTTATCTTGTCTTTGTTGCCATATTGGCCTTTATACGATCTGTGCTTTGATCTGCTCAACATCTCCATCTCGCATGGAAAATGAAAAATTAATAACAACGTTTACATTTTGATGGGAAAATGGAGAACAGTTGCATAGATAATCACATTGAATGATAGGTGGATGCGAATGGAAAGGACCAGTAATCAAATTCTTTTCTTTTTTCTAAGTGAAGTTCTAACCTTGTTGTCCCTCTAGTGTTGTTTTTTTTGTTATTTTGCCTTTATTCAACTTGATAATAGCCAATACCAGTAAGAGTGAAGCAACAATTTTGTAACTTTCTTCTTCATAGTTTCTTATAAATAATAGAGTTTTTTAATGCTTTCTTTTTTATTTAATTTTATTAACTTTTTAGGCACTAAATTAGTAATATGTATTCATTGTTAATCTAGTCTATTTTTTATGTTTAAATTGATTAAATTGGTTGTTTAAAGAAACTTGGATTGTGGCTTAATCCATTAAAAAAACAATTGAGAATATTTTTGTGATGAAATATGCAACTTTATTTAGATCTGCAGCTGACTCTTATTTAAAATAAAAAATCATTTTCTTTTCAGTTAAGAGAGTTAAAAAGGGAAAATATACATTCAGATGTTTCAATCAGTTCAGTTACCAAACAGTCCAAACACTTAACCATTCAGTATTCAGATACTACCTCTTATTGGTTCAGCTCTATTCAAATGTTCATTCAATATTCAACACTTAACACTTAAAAAAAATAAATATCACTTTAATCAAGTGAGTCTGCTAGTAGGAGAGAGAAGGTAAGCTTTCTAACCAGCAAGCTCGAAAGAGATTCTATCAATCATGTGTGAAAACGAAGGTTTCTTCTTCTGTGGAAAGCTCATATGAATTCCCAAATGGGCTTTTAGCTCATTCACTAGTGTCATTTAGAGACAAATTTGGCCTGAGGAGCAATACCGATTTAGAGAAGTTTATTTGCTGACCTGACCAACAACATAATTGATTCAAAACGTCGATCAAATGAGATGGTCCATTGATATCTAGTTGTAAAAACAGGTAACAAACATATGCATACTGTTAGAGTTGGTGCATACTTCATGGGTCCAGATCTTAAGTTGCTCATAAATACTCTTTATATACTGATCGCACATTATAATGAGAGATTTGTGAGGTTGATTATAGTGAAACTTCTGGTATGACGTAACTCTATTCTGAGGTGAACCTGGGTATATTGTGTCTTATTTTCTTTCTGTTTATAATTCATGTGATTGACAGGTCTTGAATCATTCAATTGAGATAATCCATTGATGTCCAGTTGTAAAAACAGGTAACAATCATATGCATATAAAAGAAGAGTAATTGGGGGAGCTTGTCTAGCAATTTTAAAACCTTGAATTCTGCTCGTCTTCTTCTTAAGAGAGCATGTAGGAAAATAGGTTCCTACATAGAATAAAGATATATGGGGATAGAGGGTCCCTTTATCTAATTCCTCGCTTAGGCTGAAAATGTTTGGTCCCCAAACCATTCATGAGCAGCTGGTAAAAACCGTAGAGATGCATTCTATAATACAATTGATCAAATGGTTGCTAAATCCATATTTTTCTAGCATAACTCTAATAAAGTTCTAAGGCAACCTGGCATATGCTTTGCTCATGCCAATCTTGAATGCCCAAAATTTACTTTTGCTTGTTTTGGTTTCCAAGAGCTCATTTAAAAGAAGAACACTTCTGTGATGAAAGGTCCTCTTACAAACGTATTTTGTAAAGGCAAAATGAGATCTCCCAAAACTTTTTTTAATTTGTTAGCAAGGACCTTAAAAATAATCTTGTAAGCCACATTACATAGGCTTATTGGTATAAACCAACCTGGATTTGTTGGAGTTTTTTATTTAAGAATTAAAGTAATAAGGGTTTGATTAATCTTTTTTTAGCAGGCGACCGAAACACAGGAATAAGAGAGAGCTAGTGATGACAATATTACGAAAATTTTTGAAGAAGTGATGATAAAAGAAGCCTGGAATGCCATCTTTGCCAAGGGCTTTGAGGCCATTTATTAGTTTGACAACCACCATGACTTCTTCCCTTGTAAAAGGTTATTCAAGGAGTTGCTTATGATCTCATTAGAGAGAAGGACAAGGAATTTGTTCAATGCACTATATCAGTTCTTGAATAGTTAAATGTTCAGGTTCATTATAAATATGTTGATGATGAGCCAATATAATTTCTTAAATTTGGGTTTGATCAGTATCAAGACTGCCATCAATATTTTGAAGTGAGAGAATTATATTTTTGGCTCTTTTCCTTGAAGCTACCTGGTGGAAGAATCTTATATATATCACATTTGACATTAGAGGATCCAGATGGTCTTCGCTCTTTGTTCCCACTAAATAACTGAGTTTCCAGTAACGAATAAAGTTTTCCTTATAACTGTTTTTCCCGAGTTCTGGCTTAATAATGAGCAATGTCCATATTTCTCTCACAAGGGTGGGGAGTAAAGCTAATAAAATATTTAAGCCTATCAATTTATTCTTGGACATTTCTTATTTGAAGCTCAAGATTTTTGAAACATGATCTATTCCAAGGAATTAAAGCCCTTTAACATGTTTAAGTTTGGAAACCATCTTGAAACCTGGTGGACCAAAAACAGAGTGTTGCCATGAACAATAGATGATATTTCTGCAATCAGGATTCAAGATGCACATCAGCCCAACTCGAAAAGGTCTTCTTTCCTGTGACCTTTGTTATGTACCCATAATATCTATCATCAACATACCATGATCAAATATCGAAATGGGGGTCAGCTGAACATAAGTACAAATAGATTTTGAAACCATCCACTATTACAATAAGCTCTATCAAATTTTTCCAAGACAATTCTAGTTCATTCTCTTCCATTGGTCTAAGAAAACCTCTAACTGTGGAAGGGAAGTTCCACTAGGCAAGAGGAACCAAAAGAGACATTAAAACGATCTAGACCCAAAATGTTTGTGTTAGTTGGATAATGATCCTCTCTATTTGAAAATTAAAATGGAGTCAAGTTTATGGTAAGATTGAATGCCACACCATCAAATGGAGAATATTTAAATTCAAATTTTTCATGGTAGTATTCAATCTCACTATGAACTTGACTCTCATTTCAATTCTTAAATGGAGAGGATCGTGATCCGTGTTAGTATATGACAGTTTCTGAGATTGTTTTTCCACTTGATTAAAATCACCCAAAAAAAAAAGAAACGGACCTGGAAAGTCTTTCATTGTCCTACTCAATTCTGTCTAGACCAGTGCTCTCTTAGCCATCACTGGGTATCCATAAACCTAAGCCAAGTAGAAGCTATAATCATTCTCATTAACATAAAGGATAACAAAATTCAGGGATTTTCCAATAAGTGTATAGGGAAAAGTATCATCCAATCCAGCCCATAAACCCCCACCTTTCATTTTACAATCAATCCCCACTAAATTTTCAAAGCCTGAAAACCTTAACTTGCTAGTAGCTTTATATGTTGTGCTTTGGTTTCATTAAGAAGACAAAATAAGGTTTATTTTCCGAGGCAATGTTCTTGAGCTGTTAAACTGCTAAGGGATTTCCTAAGCCCCTATAGGTCCACCCTAATAGTCTCATGGATATTATGGGGTTGTTATAAGATAACCCTCCCAGAACTTTACATTGTTGGAGTTGTCATATTTATTGAGCAAAAGGTAGACAAAAAACTTAAAAGAGTTTGTAGCAAGTGTCCTGTCAGAAGAAACAATTGTTGTTGAGTGTACTTCATCTTGTTGTTGATTCAATCCTCCCCTATCTTCCAAATTGTTAATATCATCAACCTTTTAAATATCTTCCTTGGAATTTCCTCCCCATCTTTATTTACTGTGCATTGCTCCACTCTCCTTCTCTTCATGCCTTGGTTGTTAGAATGATAATCCTTAACATCAAGATCAATTCCTTTCCTATACTCAATCCTTAATTGTACTGTTGTCATGGGATCATTGTCCTATTAGAGGAAACAATTGTTGTGGAGTGTATCTTATCTTGTTGTTGATTTAATCCTCCCTTATCTTCCAAATTGTTAATATCATCAACTTGTTTAAACATCTTCCTTGGAATTTCCTCCCCATCTTCATTCACTGAGCCTTTCTTCTCCCTCATTCACTTCATGCCTTGGTTGTTAGAATGATCATCCTTAACATAAAGATTAATTCCTTTCCTGTACTCAATCTTCAATTGTACTATTGTCATAGGATCATGCCGGTGAGAATTCCCTCCACTCAGTGTCTTCACCGGGAATTAACACTGCAAGTGGTATTGGAAGTGACTCTGGTAATGGCAGTAGGTCGTTCTCCATATGGATTTACTCTAGAGGTGAGCCATTTTGTAACACAACACTTTCATCAAGGATAAACACCTCCTCAAATTCCATATGTTGAGGTTGACCGTAGATAAAATATCTACGATCATCATTGGTAGGTAGAGGGGAATGTTCATCATCAAGATCCTCTTCTACTAAAGCGGGTGATTTTAATGGAAATCCTAGTTGTTCGTCTCTGTACATGGTTATAAAAGCACGGATCCCATTACAAAATAAAACTTCAGTTAAATCCATACCTATGGCATAGCTATATCTGAAAGCAATATTGTCCATTTCTTCATTGATCATCATTTCCATGTCCACATTCTCATATGGGCAGTTAGGGATAGAATGCCCAATCAAGCCACAAAAAATGGACAAATTTACAAACTCACTCATAACTAACCTTAATCTATTATAGAACACCATCATCTTGGAGCAGCATGAATCCCACAATCAGACGTCGCCAGGGATTTGTCCGGACGAAACCTCTAAAAAACGAATTTTCATGGGAAACTCATCTCTTTATTCTATCCATTGAATGGGAACAACCACTGAAGCAATTCTCTCTTCCAGTGTTAGTGACATAAACTCCAAAGGAAGACCATGCAGTTTAATCTAAATCTATGTTTGTTCTAAAGATAATATGCTTAGAATGATGTTGCACCAAAAATCAACGACCAAGAAGCCCCCATCTAATGACCAAGGGCTTTCAAGCCAGATAGATTCTCTATCCAACGATCATTGAAGTGAAGCATGTAGAAATGAGAATCATGGCCAATCACTATGACTCTACCTCTAAGATGTCATGCATAGTTGATCAAGGCTTGCATGCATCTTATTGAAAAACTTTTGGTGTCCAGAAGAATGCCTATAAGGTAGTTCCTCCAAAACTCTTCATTAGTTTCCTGTTCATTAGTTTCAATGAGGATTATGAGTCCTCTCTTGGCTCAAGTTTTGTATTGGACAGGAACAAGTAGAGATGAAGGTAAATCTCTAACTTACTTCAAAATCTGCCATCGGATCAAACTCACTACTTTCACTCCAACTACACTTCCTTTCCTTTAAATAGCTTAGAGGGTTAATAGGCTATTCATTGTGGTTATTGTCCATATTAATGGAAGAGGGGGAGAATTTTGGGTGTTTCCCACGCTGAAAATTGGTGGTACCAGTTTCAAGATGAAAAAGTAAATGTTCCTCATTTAACTACTTATCTTCCAAATCCATCCTTTTTATAATTGAAATTTCATCCAAACCTCATTATTGTTGTCGTCCAAGCGCCCCAATGAACAAGCAGAGAAACAAAAAAGAACCAAAATTTCCAAGATCTTTTCCTAAATCAAACAAACTCACCTAACTCATTTTATGGAAAAAAGAAAAACTGTCTTAAGTCACCCAAGAAAAAGATTGTATCAGGGAAAAAAGGAACCTATTGGTGGAGAACCGGTTAGTGCTTTCCATACACAAGCATGCAAACAAAGACCCAATCCAGGTGTAGTTTACCAATTTTCTTATGACCAAAAACAAATCTTATCCTATCCCAACATTAAATGTAAAACTTGAACAGATACTCAATTGGTATTCACTGATCCTAAAAAAACTCATGTCAACTCCAAAAAAGCCCTCACATGAAAGGTAACTGAAGAATAACAAAAACACCACCGATTTTGGAGAAGTAATAAAGGTTTCATGATTTCTTTAATCTATGCATAACTTAAAGAGGTCCAAAAGGCTCTTATTAATCCTTATATAAGGGATCTTTGGGGTTTAATTTAAATCCAGTTTATTTAAATCTCTTCGAGGACCTTGAAAAGATTTAAGTAAGTTGGATTTAAAGCTAAAATCCAACCCCAGACATTGTTATAGTAGTAAGCACACCTTTCAAGGTAGAATCCAACTCTTCTATCTTGCAAGTTAATCTTTTTATCTCTCTTGATGTCGTCTTCTCTCTCTAAATTGTTGAATAAATCTTGTGTTTGGATGTGATTTAATGATGGGATATTGTTATCATGTAAGATTATAGTTTATTTTCCATGTTCATTTGAATTAAAATATCTTTGAATACATAAAATATCAAAAAACCTTAAAGTAAGTGTAGACATTGTATTTTTGTTAATCAGTCATCGTTCAGTTTTTATTCTTTGATAGAGACAATGGTTTGTGTATATGACCAAAATGTATTCCTTGCCAAATTGAGATATTGTCTAGATTGAGAATGGATTTAATTGAAAAATAAAATTCACAAAAAGGGATTAAAGATAGAATAAAAGTCAATTTTCATTGTTTTGAAGATCTGTTTTCGGAATTAATAATTTTTTATCCCTAAATATTTAGAACCTTTTCTCTTTCTAATCAATAGAACTTTTAATTATCATTACAATGATATCTCGTGGGAATTTTTACGATAACGAAAGTGTGAGAACTTAATTCTTTATCGAAGTTTAGTGCGACAGCTCTTAGTTAAAATCTCTAGTGAATTATAATGTTAGACTAATTGGTTTAGAAAGAAGACTCTTTTAGATTTATATAAAGTCTAAGAACAGTCCCAAACTCATCCAGATGAGTTCACACGACCCGTTTGAAATTGAGGTCCATAATCTCCTAGATTTCTTAATTCTTACAAGATTTGGATTTAGAATTTGCCAAAATTGAGAGAATTCTTCCCCAAGTTAGTCATAACTGATTCCCAACCCTAATGTGGCTTATATATACTCTTATTAAAATATTTTTAGATCCTCTCTTGAACTTTTGAACCCTAGAGCGGCTGCACAATTGCAATCCCATTTCTGAAAGCAAATTGATAATAAAAGAGTGCTAGAGAGTGAGTTTTCAGTGAAAAACCTTAATTCTTGAACCCTAACCGTAACTATAACCTTAAGATCTGATCTCCTACACTATATACAGTAATATCTCTCCATAAAACTTGAAGCTTCATATCATAGCAAAGAGCAAGCAGGGTTTGGAATCACATCGAAAATCACTTATGTCCGGATCGTTGTTTTCTTGAGATGCATCCCCCCCATTCAGAGAAAAAGGAGGATTTTTTAACCTTCATTTTTCGTGTTTGATCGGTTAAGAAATATCTCTGTGTCGTGCTTGGATCTTCACAAGGGATAAAACACGCTTTGAAGGTAGAAACTTGCTTCTTTCTGTCTCTTTTTTTTTTTTTAATTTGATTTGATATCTTATTTGATTCAATATCTTTGCTTGTTTGGGTGATTGAAAATTGTTTCCATGTAGTATTCTAAGTATCTTTATATGTTAGAATAACTTTAGACTCATAAAAATCAAATTTTGATTGAAGAATCAATAAAACCCAAAAGTCCCAAACTTTCTGTCAAGGTTCCATTTCGAGAAAAACTTTGGCGCCAGTTTAGAAGGGCACCCCCACCTGATTTATTTCCAGATTCGTTTGTTTGCTTCATTTTTTATTCGGTTGATTTCCTATGCATGTTTACTTTATTTTAACTTGTATTAAATCTTTTTTATAGCATCTACAAACTCCATGTTAACATGAATCAAAGTTTATTGCATAAAATCAAAGTACAATAATCAAATTAAATTTGGACTTGAAGGAGAATGCTTTGATGGGATTTGATAGATTTGATGCATGATTGTTTGATCATGGATGTTTATAGATTAAGTAGGAAGGTTTAGATAGTTTAGTTTATGTTTTGATGCATGATCACATGATTAGTTAATTAATTTAGGATTTTGCATTCTAAACCCTAGTTTCCATGGCTTGTATGATACTCCTTTTTCTCTATAGGATTCCTACTTGTTTATCCTTGATCACATTAAATTGACACGAAATAACTACGGTTTTATATGGATGATGCATGATAAAGTTGTTGCCCTATTTTTATTTTCACATATTTAGCCTCTTTATGCTTGGATCTTGATTGATAATATGCCTAAACTTGTGTATTTAAGTTATATGTGATTGTGCTTAATTGATTTGATTGGATTGGATGATTTTATATGCATTATTCGTGTGAATGGTTACAGTTTTTATTTATTTTATTGCTCATGGATGAATTGATGAAATTATATTATCTCTTTATACTTATTAAGGATGAATAATTTATTTTTATGCACTATGAATGGTTTATTTTTGTTGCTTTCTTTAAGTTTATTGCAATTTTGGGAATGTAAGCCATGGTTAGACACTCTTAATTTATTGTTTTTTTTTCCTATAATTATGTTTCTTTTATTGCTTTTCTTAGACTGATGCAATTTTAGAGCGGAATATTTTTGCTATTATTTCCCTTGTAATCACAATTTAACACTTTTCTAGATTTGATGCAATTTTAGGGCGGATTGGCCGTTATTTCCCTTGTAATCGTTCTTAACTTTTCGCACATTACTTTTCTTGCTCTTTAAACTGCCACAGATGGATGGTATTTTGTTTAGGTGATTTACTGCTTTCCGTAATTTCCATGATATTTGTGCAACTCAATTACTAATTACATTGTGTGCTTAAATGATAATTGATAAATAAGAACCAATCAATCAATTAATTTAATTAAAGAAAAATCCATTAACTTACAAGAGTATGGGCTAGATCCATCAAGGGGTAGGCACATATGGGTCGTTCATATGTGGCCATTCCATTGCGTACCCAATCTCCGAACCCGAATCTCTATTGGTTATGTTTTTCTTGGTCACTAAAACCAAGTGGTGACTCCTCATGGATTATCCATCGATGACTTTGTGCTATTGGATGCCATTTGAAATTTTTCCTTGGATAATCCTTTCAAGAGATGCTATGTCTCTTCAGATTATCCCTTTCAATTTGTCCCTTCATAATTGTCTCTTTCGGAATTGATTCTCGAAAAATGATAGAAGGTCGAACCTCCAAGTGGATGTGCAACAAACAGAGCAAACCGCGATATCCACAGTAGGTAAAAGATAAGGGTGTATTTGGAATTGTTGTAGCGATAACTATGTTGGTATCAAAAATGTTGTGAGTGTTAGTGATAAATGTGTTGTGAGGGTGCTGGTGCCAAAAGTCAGTGTAGCATTTAGTAAATTATCTTATAAAAACATAGTGGAAAGTGTTGTAGTGTTTGGCAATGATGAATTTAAAAGTGATTTGAAACTATAAAATTTTCAAAACAGATATGATGCAAAAATTTACATTTTTAATGAATTCTCCTATTAAATTTATTCAAGTTTCTATCATTTTCATCAAACCAAGCATATTCTTAATATAGGAATAAAATCTTTACAGTTAAATAAAATGCTATAATTTTCATTAATTGAATTTATAATTACATAATATTATATATAAATTGTTTTTTAATAAAAATAAAACTTCAACTCCAAACAAACACACAACTCACAAACAGATTTGGATATTTTAATTAGACAAACTTAGATTTCCTCTGATGGGGAGTGGTTCATGGATGATTAGTTTTTGATTGATAGTCTTAACTTTAATCGGTTCTTTAGTTTAACTATTGGTGATTTAACTTTTGTAGTTTTGATCATTTTTTGTTTGTTTGTAGTATTTCATGTTAGGTTTGTAAAAGGCTATGGATTTAAGTGAGAATTGATGAAAAAGTTTAAGGGTATTTTTAAGTTATCAAATAATTCTTTAAACCAAGTAGTGCTTCCTGGGCAAGCACATAACCAACAGCACGATCCCTTTTGCTTTTGCAAAACATGGATTTTTAGCTATCAGGGATAGTTCTTTTAATAAAATCTAATAAAGTTAAAATTTACTAAACACTTATATTGGTAAAAGTTACTATTTCTACTCCCAACAACTGTTTTTATTTTCCCAAAAGCACTACAAAATGTTGCCTAAGTCCTTGACCTGGGAGCCATTTTGAAAGGCACGCAAGGCAAGGTGACACTTCAAAGTGGTGCTCCAGGCTAGAAATTTCCCATGTTAGAATTTTATTTCTATTTTTCTTTCTTTGATTGATTCTCCTACATGCATGCTTCCATACTTGTTTATATGTTTCCTATGACTTCTCTAAATATCAAAGTCGTACAACTTTGGCTTTAACAAATTCTTAGTAAATCTTGCGAGTGTCTTGATACTATTGTGAATCTTCAAAATCCGACGATTTTTTTGGATATTTCTTCGGTGCAACACAAATCTCCATCAAGAAGCTCTGATACTGCTTACTTGATCCCTTAGTACTCTTCAAGGAAAAGGGATTTTTGGTGCTTGATTATTTGGAGAGTTTGATATTAACTATGTTGAGTTTTACATTAAATAACTTAAATGACGATGTGTATGATTTTTTTTGATGCAACATAATTTTTCTATCTAATATAATTATAATGTCGAAATAAGCTTAAGTTGAACCTACCATTCTCTCTTTAAATTGAGAGAACCAAGATCTGATTGAAGGTGTACTAAATTCATTTTAAGGGCATGGATTAAAAAAAACCTTATAAAAGTAAAAAGATTAATGATGGTTAGAAAACCAATCTTGCCAATCATTTTGGACAACATGGGGATGAGCCATGAAAAAACGCCACATGATCCGGAGAAAGTAAAGTTTTTGTTTTTAACTCTACCCAAACCAGTCTTTTACTATTCCAGCTTTCTATAGTTACTACTCAAGCTTCATAATGGTCAGATTGTAAAAAATAGTTGTACGTTTTGGTTGGCTATTCCTACGTATCAGTGTTCTACTGTAAATTTAAGAACATCAACCTTCGATTTCATTCGCAATATATTCAATTTGATTAATATAATATGATTCTATGAAAAAGTGACCACGACTAATCAAATTATTTATACCAGATCTAGAAAGAAAATGATAGCAAGTCATGCTAACACTTGATATGAAAATGTCCCACTATAGTGAACTGAAAAGCTACATTAGAAAAGATATGGTAAAGATAAAACCATACATCTCATACCATTAGAATATTCCTCACCTAAGAAAACTTATTTAGTAAAATTTAATAAAAGAAACAGTGAAATATCTGAGAAATTCTTGCTTGGCTCGGGTGCAAATCTAGATTTACACCGAGCCAGTAAAAAATTGACACGACGTCGTAAATGGCTTCAGGCATAAGAGCTTGGGTTGCTTAACCTTGTTTAAGAGGAAATTAATTAACATGAGACACGTGGCACATTTGTCCCTCACTGAAAATCAAAATGTGCTGAGATTAAAGGGGTTGTGTTTCAAAATTCTAAAACATAAAATCAATTGAAATCACTTTTCATTCTACTTTGACCCAGTTTTTTTTGTTTGAGAAGTTTACTCTTCTATTTACTCCTTCTCGATCTTTCTCCTCTTTGACTCTTTCTTCCCCTCATTCTCTGTTGATCGTGAGATCGCTAATCCTTCTTTATCCCTTGCTTTGTGTCTAAGGTAAGCTTATCCATCCCTTGCTTTTCTTTTTTACTTAGTGATACGGCCTAAAATACTTCGGCCCAGAACACTCCAAGCCTAGAATCCTCCAAGCGCCCGAGCCCAACGAACGGCCTGCTCCGACCCATACCAGCCCAGCTGGCTCCGACTCAAACCCAGCCGAATGCCCCAAAAGGATCCATTAGGCCCAGCGACCTCCCCAAGCCAAGCAAGCAATCCATATATTCTCCGGCCCAACGAAGTCTCCAGGCTTGAGAAAGACGGCCCAGCAAACCTACGATGGGATCTCCCCCTACGACCGTCAGCCGCTCTACAGTCGCCAGCCACCCTACGAAGCTACCAGCCACCCTGCGAAGCTATCAACCACCCTGCAGCTACCCTACGGTCGCACTATCACCTGAGCCCGTTATCATAACCACCTCGCTAGCAGACACCTATAAATGAGCCAAGGTATGGACTTCACCACTGATATTCAGACACCCGCACTCGCACTTAATATACTTAGGCCCTCGGTTTCTCCCTTAAATCGTTGCTGACTTAAGCATCGGAGCGCCTTCGGAGGTCTCCCCCTCCCCTCTTTCCGAGGGCCTTCAGTTCACTCTTGTCACTTGTGCAGGATCCTAGCCGAGTCCTTACTCAAGCCACATCCCCAACCAAGCCACGTAAGCTCCCAGGTCATGTCAGCCCCCGGCGGTTTTTGGCATCAATAGATTGGCGCCATCTGTGGGAAACCACAATCTCTCGCTACAGTAGGAGCGAAGAAGTAAAAGAACTCATCTGTCACGATGCCACCGAGGACCAGAACAAGAATCAACAAGGGGACCCCAGCGGCGTGCTCGACCCCTGAACAAAGCAGCACTCGCAGTCGCCATTCCAGACCCAGATTTCCAACAGTACCTGAACATGCCACCCCCGCCAGAGAGCAGCGCCCCTAACTCGCAGAAATCGACTCGCCCGATGATGAGGAAACAGCCGATCACCTTTAAGCCCCGGCAACCCAAGCCCAGTTTCAGGAACTGTCCAGGATGATAGCCAATTTGGCGACCCAGGTTCGGGAGAGAGGTCAACAGCCCCCCGGCTTCCCCGGCCAAGCTTCGGGACAAGCAGAGTCGACCGACAGAAACGACCCCACTTACTGTCCATCTCCTGCCGAGCCTTCCCGGCGTTGCAGTCAGTCAAAGGAAAATTTCTCCTCAAAAGGCAACCTCAGCCTGGACAGACGGTTTGAGGAAATGAAAGGGAAGATAGACTTAGCCCTGAGACACAAGAATCCCAGCCTTATGGACGAACTCTGCGTCCAGGACCCTCCCTTCACAGAGGGTGTCCTCGAGACCTCTCTCCCGGCGAACTTCAGAATGCCCCAAGTCAGGATGTATGATGGAACCACAAATCCGATGGACCACCTCCAGCACTATAAGACAATAATGGTACTACATCGGCACTCGGACCCGATTATGTGCTGCGCCTTCCCCCTGACTCTCGAAAAGGCGGCGGGTACTTGGTACTCGCGCTTGAAGCCAGGAACCATTAACAACTTTAAAGAGCTCAGTTATGCTTTCGCCCCTCACTTCCTCAGCAGCAAGGGGCCTAAGAAAACCTCGGAAAGCCTCTTCAACATTATCCAGCATAGGGGAGAGAGGCTTCGAGCTTACATCTCCCGATTTAACACAACGGCATGGGAGATTCCAGACCTCAATCCGAACATCCAGGTGATGGCCTTCAAAAACGGGCTAAGATCCGGTATCTTTAGCTCCAAGCTAACTCGGTTCCCGCCCTGAGACATGAACGAGATCCTGGCCCGGGCAGAAAAATACATACTGGCGGAGGATGATCAAGCCTTCAGAAGGGAAAGAGAGGGAGAAACCGAGAAGAAGAGGAAGGACCCTTCCCCCTAGAGAGGAGCAGCCAAAAAGCCCCACCAGGAGGACAGGTATAGACCCCATCCTCGGATCGACAGCTTCACTCCCCTCAATACTACTAGGACCGACGTCCTCATGCAGCTTCAGGACAAGTCTGTCCTACAGTGGCCACCCAAGAAGCCTCTTAGGGGAGATAAAAAGAAATGGTGCCGGTTCCACCAAAGCCGAGGCCACGATATAGAGGAGTGTCACGACTTGAAGGAATAAATTGAGAATCTCATCAACTAAGGGCACTTGAAGTAGTTTACTGGGCCCCAAAGAAGGGAAATCCCTGCGCCACCAAGAAGAAATGAAAGACGTCCTTATCAACAATGGCAAGAGAAGCCAAACCCTCGGAGAGACCCCAAGGCGGAACAAGAAAGGCCCCGCCAGAAGAAGCCAAAGGTGGCCACATCCACTAGAATCATCAAAACTATTTGCGGAGGGCCAGCCGCGGGGGGGAGTTCGAGGCGCAGTGGCAAAACATATGCCAAGGCTGTAGCCTTCGTCAGTGGCCCCTAGAAGAACGGTGATATCCTTCACAGAAGACGACCTCAAGGGCGTGCAGACTCCTCATGACGATGTTGTAGTAGTCTCGCTTCTAGTAGCCAATTATGAAATACGACGGGTCCTGATCGATAATGGGAGTTTCGTAGACATACTGTTTCATGAGGCCTATCAACGTATGAAGTTGAAGGAGAGGCATCTAGAGCCTGCCCCTGCCCCCCTCTATGGCTTCGGAGGATCACCAGTCTTCTCCGAAGGAAGCATAGTCCTCCCCGTGACTGCAGAGACAGCCTCGAGGATGTCCACTGTACAGACTACGTTCCTAGTGGTCAAGCAACCCTCTTCCTATAACATGATAATCGATCGGCCCACCCTCAACAAGCTGAAGGCCGTCTTCTTCATCTATCACCTGAAGGTCAAGTTCCGCATCAGCAAAGGGTAGGGGTGATCAAAGGGGACCAGAAGGTCTCCTGGTCCTGTTATTTGAGTGATATCAGGGAAGGAAAAAAGATCGAGGCCCTACCGCTTGAAGTAGAGGGTCTGCGGGACGAGATGAAGACACCTAGAGGCTGGCCCGTAGAGGAACTAACCACTGTGCCCTTGGGAAGTGACCCCGCCCGAGCCATACAAATAGGGGCAAACCTCCCAAAAGAACCCAGGGAAGAACTTCTTCGCCTCTTCCGAAAGAATCAAGATCTTTTCACCTGGTCAGCCCTAGATATGCCAGGGGTTAACCCTGAAACCATTGAGCACCGCCTGAATGTAGATCCCAGGTGCAAGCCAGTTATTCAGAAGAAGAGGTCTTTCGCCCCCGAGTGCCAAGTAGCCATCAACGCTGAGGTGGACAAACTACTGGAAGCCAGCTTTATCAGGGAAGCAAGGTACCCAGATTGGGTATCCAATGTCGTGATGGTCAAAAAGGCCAGCGGGAAATGGTGTATTTGCATTGACTTCACCAACCTAAACAAAACTTTCCCAAATGACAGCTTCTCCCTCCCTCGGATTGATCAGATGGTAGACACCACTTTCGGGCACGAACTTCTCTCTTTCATGGATGCCTACTCTGGTTACAACCAGATTTTCATGCATAAGTCTGACCAAGAAAAGACCACCTTTATCACCGAGCGAGGGCTGTATTGCTACGAAGTGATGCCCTTTGGGCTGAAGAATGTTGGGGCAACCTATCAAAGGTTAGTAAACAAAATCTTTAAGAGGTAGATTGGGCGGAATATGGAAGTCTATGTGGATGATATATTGGTTAAAAGCTCCGAAGCACAGAACCACTGCTCCGACCTAGAAGAGGCCTTCGGAGTCTTGCGCAAGCACAATATGAGATTGAATCCGTCCAAGTGCACTTTTGGGGTAACCGGGGGCAAATTCTTAGGATTCATGGACACTCAAAGAGGGATAGAGGTTAATATGGAAAAGATAGAGGCCATCCTCAATATGGCCCCTCCCAAGTCTGTGAAAGAGGTCCAACGACTCACCGAACGAATCGCGGCCCTGAGTCATTTTATGTCTAAGTCGACGGAAAGGTGCCTTCCTTTCTTTAAGGCTATCAAAAAGGCGAAGGACTTCACCTGGTCCGAAAGCTGCCAAGAGGCGTTCGAAGACTTGAAGAAGTATCTGAGTTCGCCGCCCCTTTTGACCAAACCACTCCCAGATGAAGAGCTCTTCCTTTACCTATCCGTCGGCCCAAGCACTGTAGTCGTTGTGTTGATTCGAAAAGAAGCAGGTACCCAGAAGCCCATCTACTACATCAGTCAAATCCTCCACGACGCTGAGACAAGGTACCCTCCCATTAAAAAAATGGGCTACGCCCTGATGGTAGCCGCACGAAAGCTTCGGCCTTACTTCCAAGCACATACTATCGTCCTCCTGATGGACCAACCCTTGAGGCAGGTCTTTCAAAATCCAAGTGCTTCGGGGAGGATTGTAAATTGGGCGATCGAGCTGGGAGAGTTTGATATCCGCTACCGACCTAAACAATCTATCAAGGGCCAGGCTCTGGCCGATTTCATCGTGGAAACAACCCTGCCCATAGACCCGGACGAGCCCGCAGCATCTAAGGACGATGGCCCCCTTCTGAGATGGAGTCTCCATGTGGATAAGTCCTCAAATTCACAAGGAAGTGGGGCGGGGCTCATCCTCTGCAGTCCGGAAGGCTTCACCATTGAATATGCATTGAGGTTCGAGTTTAGGGCCTCCAATAACGAAGTGGAATACAAAGCCCTCCTAACCAGTCTAAAGTTAGCCAAGGCACTTGTAGTGGAAGAGCTGGAAGTATTCAATGACTCCCTGTTGGTGGTAAATCAAGTACAGGGGGAGTTCGAGGTCAGAGGGGAGAAACTCTCCCGGTATCTCCAAAAAGTGAAGGAACGGGTCGCCATGCTCAAAACATTCAGGATAACTCAAATCCCTCGAGTTAAGAACTCCAAGGCAGATGCCCTTGCGAACCTGACCTCCTCTCAGGAACTAACGCCTAGCCGAGCTGTCTACCAAGAAATTCTCGCTGCACCAAGTATAGATGAAGCTCCGGTTCTACCGGTAGAAGAGGGGCCTACTTGGATGGATCCGATCCTCTAATATCTAAAAGAAGACACGGTACCCAAACAAAAGGACCAAGCTAGGAAGTTAATCTCTCGTGCCTCGCACTACACCCTCATGGAAGGGCAACTATACAAAAGAGCTCTAACCATGCCGTACCTACGATGCCTCAAACCGAGAGAGTCCGACTATGCTCTCCGAGAGGTCCACAAAGGGATATGTTGAAACCACCTAGAGGCTCGGGCTTTAGCCTTTAAGGTTCTTCGCCAGGGGTACTATTTGCTCATGGTTAAAGGTGATACAACAGACTTAGTCAAAAAATGTGAGAACTGTCAGTGGTGGTCTCCAATATCACACCGTCCCGCTAACCCTCTCGTCTCTATCACCAGCTTTCTCCCCTTCGCCATATGGTGGAAGGATCTCCTAGGCCCATTCCCAACGGCTGTTGGGCAGAAAAAGCATTTTATTATAGCCATTGACTACTTCACCAAATGGGTCGAGGCCGAGCCATTGGCCAGTATCACGGATCACCAGTCTCGGAACTTTGTATGGAAATCGATAGTGTACCGATTCGGGATCCCTCGAGTGCTGATCACTGACAATGGGAAGCAGTTTGATAACTCTCGATTCAAGATATTCTGCGACGACCTCCACATCGAACATCGGTTCTCTTCTGTGGGGTACCCACAGGCCAACGATCAAGCTGAAGTAACCAATAGGACACTCCTCCAAGGGATCAGAAGAAGACTTGACGAGGCGGATAATCAGTGGGCAGAGCAGCTCTACCATATCCTTTGGGCCTATCGAACAACAACCTGGACGCCAACTGGAGAAACCTCCTTCTTCATGGCATACGGGTCAGAGGCTGTCATCCCTCTAAAAATCGGGATCCCATCGATACGACTGTAGCACTTCGAACCGGGCAACAACGTAGAGGGTTTGAGAATGAACGCAGACCTAATTGAGGAGACAAGGGACAATGTCTAGATCCGCCTCGCAACCTACCAGCAAAGGGCAGCTCGATACTACAACTCCCAGGTTCGATCAAAAGACTTCAAGCTTAATGACCTCATCCTTCGACAGAGCGAAGTGTCACACCCTCGCCGCATAGGGAAGCTAGTATCGAATTGGGAAGGTCCCTACCGAATTCGAAGGGTTTGTAGAATGGGCACTTATGAACTAGAGGATATGGAAGGAAAAACCATTCCACACACCTGGAACGCGGAGAACCTCCGTAGGTTTTATCAATGAAATGTAAAAGAAAGTAAAATATCAATAAAGATTTGAAGTTTCAAACATATTGGTTTATTCATATAGAAAAACGATACAAAAGTCGGGCAATCTGGCCTCGGGTACAAAAGTGCTAAATAACTATGGGGAAGACAGAGCCTTGTAGGCCGCGATTAAGCATCCTCAGCAGGTCCTTGGACCCCTTCTTCTTGAGCAGGCTGACCAGTACCCTCTGGCCACTCCTGGACCTCGTACATAGCGGCCTCCTCAACACCTCCTCCAGAAGAGGCAACGTCAGACCCTTCTGAATCTGCAACCATGTCGAGGCCCGAGAAGTCATTCCCCGGGAAAAGAAGTACGGCCTTCCTCTTGGCTTCCTCGAAGCCTTTTATGTACTGATTTGTGCCCTTCTCCGTAAGGAACGCCTCCTTCTTAGCGGCTTGGCGACGGACCTCTTTCAGCTTCTCTCTAAGAGCCTCTTCGGACCTAAGATAATGATCCCTTTCGAAAACTGCCTCCGCTCTCTCCTTCTCCGTCGTCTTAAGAGAGATGGATGGATCGTGAACAGCGTCCTGAGACTCCTACAATTTGCGCTCGGTCTTGGCCAAGCGATCCGTCATGTCCAAGGTATGCCGAGAAAGCACCCCGGCCAGAACTCCAGCCTAAGAGAACAACCCCATTAGAAACAGAACATATAAACCAATTCAAAAGGTGAGATGAGCATTACCTGAGAAAAAGCAACCTCCGCAGCTGAGCATAGAGCCTCGATAGGCTTTGACGAAGCGTCCACCATGTTGCGAGGAGGAATCCCTAGCACCAGGTGCTCACGGGCCACCCTAAGATTGGCGAATATGGAATCATCCATCCTCAAGGCCCACCTCGGAGTAAAAAGGGGAGCCATTCTAAGCCCTTCTTGAGGTAAAAGCGTCCTAGAAGGAGGCACGGGCGCAATTGGGCCACTCCCCCCTAAGAAAGATGGAGGTCTAGGGGGACTATCCACCAAATTTGAAGCCACGGGTGAAACCTTGGTCTTCTTCTTCAGCCCCGAGCTGCTGGCCTCTACAGCCCTTTTTCATTCGCAGACCATGCGCCTAGCCAACGCTGCCATCTCTGTATCTGGGCAAAAAGGAGAACGTTAAAAACTTGGGTAAAAAAGAGAAAATATTTTACGCACAAATAAATCGACGGCTACCGTGCCCTAAGTGCGGGGGAAGGCTGGGAGGACACAGGCTGCGCCTGTGGAGTTCTTCATTGTCTCCAAACACCTCTGTATCTAAGGGCGCGGCCAGTATCGCTTTCAACATCTCCTGCTCATGGGTTTGAAGATATGGTCTTTTACATTTACCAACACGATCCAAACCCTAGCTAAGCGGGACGTCATAACTCTCAGCACTCTGAACGAAGAAAAAACCCTCTTTCCACTTCTTTATGGCAAAGGTTTTTCCTTCAGAACACTCTTCCCCCGCCTTGAGCTAACAATGACCCACCTAGTATGGCCAAGCCGGGCCAACCGGAAATGGGCCTTAAACACATTAATATTCATCACCCTACCCGTCTCTTGGCAAACGGCGATAAAAGCTAGAATCAACCAGACCGAGTTGGGCACCAGCTGGCTCAATGCGATACCAAAGTATCTGAGCACCAAGCAGAGAAAAAGATGAAGAGGAAGCCTGAGCCCGGCCTTGAGCTGTTGCTCGTAGAGGCAAAGCTCGAAAGGCACCTAACTGGGCAGGACATCGCACGCCCTCTCTCCAACCTTGGGAACCCTCATATGGAATTCCAGAGGGATCCTATACTTAACTCTCATTTTCATAAGGCTGGCCTCCTTCATGGCACTAGGAATGGAATTCGCTTTGAACATCCATTCCTCCCTTTCAGTGTCCAGGGCATCGTCCCTAATGGTCAATGACGCCCGAACATCCTCCTCTCCAAACGACTCAGCCCTCGGGCCCCCTCTTCCTTCCCCCTATATGGAACAAGGGCCCAGCCCTCACTCGGGGGAGCCGAATCCTGAGAAGAGGCTTTCTCGGTAGAGGGGGAGCCCATCGCCTCCCCTAACTCCCTTGATAGAGCCCCACTGGTATCGCCGCCACCAGACATCTCACCTAGAAAGAAAAAGACTAGTTTCTGTGGAAGACCCCTAAATACACCGAGCGCTCTCAAGCTCCCTAGATAAGCTAACTCGAGATCTCTCAAACTTGCAAAGTGAAGATCAAATAAAGAAGAAACTCTCTTATATAGAAGCTAGGGGGCACCAGAATCGAGAAACATCCATCCGCGCGTTAGATGAAAAGACACACCCCTTGGCATTCCCAAGGCGTCGTCGTGCCAACTGTCATCATAGCCTGTCCTTCGCTCTGGCCAATGTGCCGACCTCTGGACAGCCAACGTTTAATGCACTCAACAGGCAGAAACTCATGGGCCAAGGATAAAAATGTTCTAAAAGGCCCAAAGAAAGAAAGGGACCCAAGCTCATGATTTATTTCAAGTAATAGACGCTCGACACATTTCTCCAGAAATCTGAGCCCTGTCAACGCTCGGTCGAATCTCCAAAAAATTTCGAGCATATGAGCTGCATTGTATACGCTCGGCATGAATCTCTAAAAATCTGAGCCTTGTCAATGCTTGGTCGAATCTCCATAAAGTGCTTTTCTCTCCCTCTCCTCATCTCAGAGACTAAACTTGTTTCTGCTTAAAATACAAGATGTCAGAGAACCCTATTTATAAGACCAGGAAACATGCTCAGCGATACAAATTAAATATAGTTTTATGGTTTTGAGGAGACTCTTCGTTTCTCCAGACAACTTTTTGTCTTTCGAAGGCAACGGTGCTATTTTCAAAAGCGGCTAGTTAAAGCAGGTTTGACCCTGCAAATTCTAGAAGCCCTGCGATATGGCCCCAAACCTTCCAGGCCCAGAATGATTCTTGATCACTCGGTACGATTCTCTAAAAGACTGAGCCTTGTCTATCGCTCTGCACGATTCTCCAACGGTTCTCCAAAAGACCGAGCCTTGTCTATCGCTCGGTGCGACTCTACAATGGTTCTCCAAAAGACCGAGCCTTGTCTATCGCTCGGCGCGACTCTCCAATGGTTCTCCAAAAGACCGAGCCTTGTCTATCGCTCGACGCGATTCTCAAAAAGACCAAGCTTTGTCTATTGCTCGGCAATATTCTCCAACGGTTCTCCAAAAGACCTAGCCTTGTCTATCGCTCGGTGCAACTCTCCAACGGTTCTCCAAAAGATCGAGCCTTATCTATCGCTCGGCGCGATTCTCCAACAGTTCTCCCAAAGACCGAGCCTTATCTATCGCTCGGCACGATTCTCCAAAAGTTCGAGATCTGTTTATCGCTCGGTATGATTCTCCAATGGCTCTCTAAAAGTCCGAGCCTTGTCTATCGCTTGGCACGAGCGAGCCTTGTTTATCGCTCAGCATGATTCCCCCATCGCTCCCCAGGAAGTACGAGTCTCGCCTTTTGCTCGGTTAGGTAATCCAAAAAGTCTAAGGGGCTAATCCACGTTACTAATGTTCAGCCTTGGGTCCAGAATCAAGTTTGTTTCGTCGTTTGATTTGTGAGTTGGAAGTATGAAAGCCAAAAATATCGCGCAAAGAAAAGATTGAAAGGAAAGACATTTTATTAATTCAGAGAATTACAACTAACAGCCTCGAAGTACAAACTAAAAAGGGCCCTAACGGCCTCGAAGTACAAAGAAAAAGTTAAAATGCCCGGCCCTTCAGGCAGTGCCGGTGACAAGCTCCCGCACCCTCTTCAGGATAAAAAGCTCCTAGCACAATCCCGAAAAGCTCCTGGCATGAGCCTGAGACTGAAGGCGCTCACCTGGTAGGTACAGCCCCAGGCCCAGGTGCCCTCCTCAACCCCTCTTCTTCTTCTGTTCCAATATGCTCAAAGGGGTCGAGGAGCACACCATCCAAAGATACAACACCCCGGATTGTGAATGAATCCATGGTACTCCTTTGAGGTCGACCGTGTCCCTCTTCTTCTTCTGTCCTTTGAAATGGAGAAGGTCTCGGCTCAAGGAACCCTCCTAGCTCCCACTCGGAATCTGGAAGAGGTTCTTGCCTCAACTCGGAATCTGAAAGAGGTCCTGACGCCCATTCGAAATCAGGGAGAAGACCATGGTCATTGAACCACGATCCTCATCCAAGGTAGTTTCGTCCTCCTCTTTGGCTTCCATAAAACCCTCAAGAGGTTGATAATCCCTCTCCCCCTCTGTGATCATCACCCTCGGCTCTCCTATCAGAAAGTGGTGTCTCCTTCTCAAACGAAACTGGAGTCACTTAAAACACAAGGTATCAGAGACCCGAATTTATAAGAAGGGAAAACACGCTCGACGAAGAGGAATAAATGCAGCAACGGAAAAAGAGAAAACGTTTCACTTCTCCAGCCGACCTTTCGCGTCCCGAAAGTGACGCTCTGATTACCAAGGACAACTGCCAAAACGTATAATTAGTCTTACGGTTCCAAGATGTCCTCTCAAGCAATAATGGTCCGGCTCCCGCGCATGTCCTTGGCCCGATTAAAAGCGCGCCCCAACAAATAACTTCCTCAAGCACATAAATGTACTCAAGGAAGTGGGGGGCCTGTGATACAGCCCAAAATACTCCGACCCAGAACACTCCAGGCCCAGAATCCTCCAAGCGTCCAAGCCCGACGAATGGCCTGCTCCGACCCATACCAGCCCAGCTGGCTCCGGCCAAACCCAGCTGAATGCCCCAAAAGGACCCAACAGGCCCAGCGACCTCCCCAGGCCAAGCAAGCAATCCACATATTCTCCAGCCCAACGAAGTCTCCAGGCCTGAGAAAGACGGCCCAGCAAACCTACGATGGGATCTCCCCCTACGACCGTCAATCGCCTTACAGTCGCCAGCCACCCTACGAAGCTACCAGCCACCCTGCGAAGCTATCAGCCACCCTGCAGACTGACAGCCACCTTGCAGCTGCCCTACGGCCGCACTATCACCCGAGCCCGCTATCATAACCTCCTCACCAACAGATGCCTATAAATGAGCCAAGGTATGGACTTCACCACTAATATTCATACACCCACACTCGCACTTAATATACTTAGGCCCTCGGCTTCTCCCTTAAATCGTTGCTGACTTAAGTATCGGAGTGCCTTCGGAGGTCTCCCTCTCCCTTCCTTCTGAGAGCCTTCAGTTCACTCTTGTCACTTGTGCAGGATCCTAGCCAAGTCCTCACTCAAACCACATCCCCAACCAAGCCACGTCAGCTCCCAGGTCACATCAGCCCCCAGAGTTTTTTGGCATCAACACTTAGATTTCAAGTTAACCCATGTCTCTATCTCTTTATGTCTACCCTATTCTTTTCAGTTATTGTGCAACATTTTTGGAATCTAATAACGATCTCAGTAGTTCAAAATTTGTAAGTGAGGTAAACATTTTGAAATTTAATTGGTTTTTTCCTTATGTTTAATCTTTTTAGTTATTTAGAAAATATGGAGAACTTGATCCTATACTATTAATTGTATGACTATTGGGGTTTGGGTTGCTTTTAGTTTCAATTTCATACTCCAATTTGTTTGTTCTTTATTTTATTTTAAGCATATAAGGTGTGATTGTTTCAGTTAAGAATGATTTAGGGGAATTCTTGTTTTGTTACATCGCTTCTTAAGTTGTTCTGTTCACTTTTTACTAGTACTTCAAAAGGATTCTTAGTTTCTTAATTGCTGCTAGTAAATGTGGTTTGGTAAATAATCTACGGTATATGTTTTGTTTAATTATATGATCTTCAAATGAAAGAGTACTGGGTACTTTTTAAATTTGTTTCTCTTAAATAATTAAGTGGTTATTAATTTGTTGAGATTGTTGCCTCTGTTTTAATTTGATTAATAAAAATCAGAGAATATATTCTTCTTTGTTGTTAACTGGTATGCATCAGAAAATTAATAGTATCAGGTTGGTAAGCATCAGAGCAGTCGTGAATTAGAAAAATTGAATTAACTTTGAACTACATAGAGAAAAGAAAAAAACTTTAATGAACTACCATTTCCAACACATTAGAATGAGTATATCTAATTGTAGATTGATCCCATAATTGTAGTTCAATGAAACGAATGTGAAAGGTGCTAAATGTAAAATGACATGTGAAGGTCCTAAAATGATAGGCAAATGCTAACCTTGGAATCATATTATATAAAGGGAGCATGAACAGTAAACTAAAATCATGCATAACGGAAGTCACAAGATTTCATATGGCATTAAACTAGCATGTCACGACATAACTCTTATGATAAAATCAACAATCAGTTTACACAGACAGTATAACAAGAACAAAAACCAATCGAACTAATTAGACAAAGCTCAAAGATTAAGTCAATTATAAAATATAAAATCAAGGAAACACCAACCTTTTGGAAGTAAGATTTTCATGTGTGGTGGCTGCCCTCAAATATCCAGTTACACTTAATGAATCAATGAACAGTGGATGTTGCAGAACTGGATCTCAAATTAGAATCAACTAAAAAAATTATAGTATTTTTTGCTAGTAATTTTGTGAAACCAGACCTATTACAAAAATCTATCCCAGAACCCAACAATACTAGGATAATTTCTGCAGTATGATTGTTATGTCTAATTTCAGTATCTTCTATTGTGTCAAAAATGGTGGAGGAAGTTATTTATAGGTGAAAATTAATCTATGGTAAATCGGAATGGATGGTGAGATCGATCTTAATTTAAATGGACGATGGTAGGGAGATTTGCATAATTGACATATTTTTGGAATAAAAACGAAATAAAATCTTGAGATCAAGATAAATGGTCTATATATTGTAATTTTTTTGACGGTTTGGATTTAGTCAAATAGAAAGATATAGAGAATCAAATGGAGATTTAGAAAGATATACATAATCAAATTGTGATTGGACTATAAGCCTAAGGCCAGTCTGTGGGCTTTGAGTCTCTTGGGCTTTATTTTTAATTTTGACCCATTTATAGTTATTAAAGTTTGTTTTAGGTTCTTTTATGTAATCTATTTCTTCCAAGATCGGGCCACTGCTTACTTGTCCATTTAATTCAGCGCTTTACGACTGTAATTTCATCATCGGACTCCACACATAGTCCATTCTAAAATTTGGAATGAAATTAAATGTCTACAACCCCCACATGATATCTCGAGTGAATAGGCCTTAAGCCAATTTAGATAGCATGCCCTTGGCCCCTTGGTCATTAGATCATTACCCATTTCTTTTAGAGAATATGTATATGTCAAAATTATAGAGTAAATGGCCTACTGACCCTAAGGTTAGTAAGCATATTTATATGGAACTAAATAATGAGAAAGTAAAAAAGTACCCTATACACTAATATGCTCTAAAACTCCCCCTCAAGTTGGAGAATATGTGTCATATGCACCCCACTTGTTACATATAGATTTAATCAGAGTCTCATCTAAAGGTTTAGTGAAAATATCAGCTAACTAATAAACAAATTTCACATGTCTTGTGCGAGTCACATATTGTAACAGTTTCTTTCCAACAACATGACAATCCACCTCAATATATTTTGTCCTCTCATGAAATATAGGATTAGCTGCAATAAGACTGACAACTTGATTATCACAGGCTAAACTCATAGGACAAGACTATGGAAACCCAAGTTCAGTTAGAATCTGCTTTAACAAAACCAACATGCAGATAGTGTAAGCCATAGCTCTGTATTCAGACTCTGCACTAGACCTTGCAACCACTGTTTTCTTCTTACTTTTCCATGACACCAGATTTCCTCCAACAAACACACAATATCCTGTAGTGGATCTCTGATCTGGTGGAGAACCTGCCCAATCTACAAAAGTATATCCCTCAATTTGAGTATGACCATGATTTTCATATAACAAACCACATCCGAGAGAACTGTTAAGATATCTTAGAATATTGATAATTGCATCACAATGACTAATCCGTAGAGCATCAAGAAACTAACTGACCACACTTATAGCAAAGGTAATATCAGGTTTAGTGACAGTTAAGTAATTCGATTTCCCAACCAAAAGTCTATATAGTCCTTGGTCGGTCAATAACTCACCCTGATTAACTGAAACTTTTGTGTTGGGATCCATAGGATTATATATGGACTTGCACCCTAGCATCCTTGTTCACTCAATAGATCCAATACGTATTTTCGTTGACACAAAAAAAAAAAATGACGAGAGCATGCAACCTTAATACTAAGAAAGTATCTCAGTTGTCCAAGATCCTTGGTTTGAAACTTGTTACCAAGAAATTGTTTCAAAGCTTGAATACCTTCTTGATCATCCTCATCATATATACAATAAAAAGAATCCTTCCTGACACACTATGTCTATAAAACACAGGGTGATCTATTCCACATTTAGTCATACCAAAGTAAATCACGACTTCACTAAACCTGTCAATCCAAGGTCTTGGAGACTATTTCAAACCATAAAAAGATTTCTTCAAACGACATACTAACCCAGACTCCCCTTGAGTAACAAATCCGGAAGGTTGCTCCATATAAACCTCATCGTGAAAATCACCATGAAGGAAAATATTTTTAACATCAAGTTGATGTAAAGGCCAAGAAAATGTAGCAGTCAAAGATAGAAACAGATGAATAGAGGTAAGTTTGACTACCAGAGAAAATGTTTTAGAATAATCAATGCCATAAACTTGGGTATAGCCTTTTGCCACCAAACAGGCCTTCAATTGATCAATGGTACCATCAAGATGAAATTTGATAGCATACAACCAAATGACAGCCCACAACAGATTTACCAAGTAGAATAGGAACCAACTCCCAAATACTAGTATGAGACAAAGCATCCATTTCAGCTTTCGTAGTTGTTTTCCACCCAAAATGGGATAACACTTCTATAATAGACTTGGGAAGAAAGGTAGTTGACACAAAGGCAACAAAGGAAGCATAGGTAAGAAGAAGGATACCCAAGGTGACAATGTACTTCAAGAGGAGATACAGCAACAGGACAAGCAACTGGTTGAGAAAGTGATCAAGGTGGTGAAGTCCATTGGATTCTTACCCTCCACCAATCATCCTTTGTGTCTTCAGATCATGAATAACAGAATCATAAAGAATTGTTACAAAATAGTTAAGACATTTAGTAAGTTGATTCATAGATAATAAATTAAATTTAGAATACAGGAGATAAAGAACAAATGACAAAGACATAGATGGACTAGGTTGAGCAATGCCTATTCCACTAGCAATAGTTTGAGAACCATTAGTAAGATGGAAGAGTCATCAACCACACTTTTGCTCTATCTTTTAATGTGTAGAGGAAGCATCTCATCCTGAGTTGATCTTCATTCAGCCCGTGAAGAGGAAAAGTTTGCACTATTGCATAGAAATCCCTTATGAAGGTTAATAGGTCTTCATTTGGAATTTCGTATAATGAAGGGAGCATGCTAAAGTGGATATTTTTTATCTTATAATTCCGTGCAGCTTCCCCCAATTGGATGCAAGATGTGGAAGTGCCGATGATCGGCCTTGCATGCTCCTTCATCATAATTTGTCTTTCAACTCCTTCCATTCTTTCATGCTCCTCTTTTTCTATTCCCTCAACCTTTTCTTCTTCTTCTGTAGGCTGCAATGTCTCCTTTAGCCTATGGATGTTGTCTATTGCTGGCACTAGATTTCTCCCTTAGGATCTTCTACCATGCATGTACCTTACGAAAACAAAAGAAAAATTAAGCTACCAGGAATCAAGAGAGCGAACATCAAGAAACAAATTAATGCCAATTTAAATCAAGAAAATCAAGAAACAAATAAAGAAAATTTGACGAAATAAAAGAAATAAAAATTATGCCTAAAAGAAAGAAAAGAAATAAAATAAAAATAAAAATAAAAACAAAGAAAATAACTAAATAATTAAACGCCAATTCCTCAACAACGGCACCAAAAACTTGATATGCAAATTTTAAATGCTCGCAAGTGCACGAATCACAAATAGTATTGTGATGAGTCTACTCTCGAGGTCGATCTCTCAAGGAATTTCAGTGGTTTAAATCCTAAATTATTTTCTTAAAATTACTAAAACAAACTCTGAAATTAAATCCTAAACACTCTAATTAAAAGATTGGGGAAGAGAAAATTGAAATAAAAACAATTAAGTAAATTAAACAAAATGAATTATGAAGAGATGAGTATAATGAACAATTGGGAGTTTAGCTTGCTATCCAATCATGAATTGGAACATTTGGTGAATATAAAGAATTAATCAACATCCAAGATTATTAGTATTTCTGCTAAGACTAGAGAATGCCATTGATCGTGTTTTTTCTCATTTTATAACTAATTAATTAAATCCTATAGATCGTGTTCATCAATTAATTAGTTAAATTAAGTATAAGGAAAATGCAACCACCTAAATCAAAACTTGATTTGAATACTGATTTAAATTCCTATTCAAGAAAGCTTAATTAGGTTTAGATGATTTATCCTTAACCTAATCTCAAATATTAACTTTGACTATCAATAATAGATGGCCAATCCACAAGCAATAATCAAAGGTATGAAGGATATTGAATAAGAAATAATTTGAAAAATTTCATAAAACTAAATCCACCAAAATATCAAAAACAATCAAGGCAGCTAAGCCAAATGCCCAACAATGATTCAGCCGCTCATGTTTAAATCCTAATCATAGAATTCAAATACTAGGGTTACAAGCATATTGAAGGACAAAAGGAGCAAAGATAGAATTTTCCTCGAATTACAAGATGAATCCTCAAAGTCTTGAAGCGATTGATCATTTTCTTCAATCTCGTGATAAGCCGTCTTGATGAAAGAAACCATCTCCTCCTTCAATCTCCCAAAACTCCTCTTGATAATATCTCTCCAAGAACTGCCGTCGTCTCCCAAGAACTGCCATCATCTCTGAATCTAAAAATTCCTATATATTGCTGTATGAAGATGGCTTTGTAGACAGAAAAGTCGCCCTAGGGTTTCTGTTCAAGTCGTGTGCTTCTGCTGTTGTCCAGGCCCGGTTCTACTGCTGTCCAGGCCTGGTTTTGCTGCTGTCAATACCTAGTTCTGCCTGACCTTTGTCTACTAAAACTGTCATAACTTTCTCTAGAAAAATCATATTTATGAGCCAATAAATTATTCATAAAATAAATATCTGGATCTTTCTAAGCATATATGGCTGATCTCCTGGTTCTTCCTGAATCAATACAATTTAATCCACAAAATGACACTTATGCCACACTGAAATCACGCACAACCTGACCTTTGTCTACTAAAACTGCCATAATATTCTCTAGAAAAATTATATTTATGAGCCGTAAAATTCTCCAAAAATAGACATCTGGATCTTTCAATGCATATATGGCTCAACTCCTGGTTCTTTCTGAATCAATACAGTTTAATTCGCAAAAAAATGACTGATCTGTATGAGCAATTTAGTGAAACTCTTTTCCAAATGCTTGTGAACCTGTAAAACAACGAAAAACAACTCAAAGTAACAAATTCCTAAGCTAAATATATAAATAAATACTTGAAAAACATACAAAATACTAGGACAAATATTCGTTCATCAACTACTAGCACCTTCCTCAACTACTTTCTTTGTAGGTACTCTTACTATTTGCATGTCTTATAGTTCCTCGTCTAGACCTTGGATTATCGATTCCGTTGCTACTGGTCATGTGTCAAGTACCACTGATGTCTTTTTTAGTTTCTCTCAGTCCACTTCCTTACCTATAGTTACTCTTTGACTACATGTGAACCGGTCTACAATCGGTTCATGAACAAATTTTACTCCCATAAGAAGACTACTGAGTTGAGAATTAAGATTACCACGTTCTCACAAATGGAGGGTGAACCCTTCCATGAAGCATGGGACAGGTTCAAGATGCTTCTAATCCAGTGTCCCCACCATCGTTACCCCATTGCAGCTACAAAGTCAATTCTTCTATGATGGATTGACACAAAAGTGTCAACATACGGTTGATAATACTGCCGGAGGAGCCATGGGAGAAAAGACTGCTGAGGAGACATGCGAGCTATATGAGATGTTGGGTGCTAATTCCCAACAAAAGAGTGTAAGAAGAAGGAGAGTTGGGGTTAATGAATTGAGCTCCTATAACGATATGGCAATGCAACTTGCAGAGTTAACCAAACAAGTCAAACTTCTCACTACCAAAAACACGCCCAATCATGAGGTATGTGGAGTTTGTGGGGTTTTTGGTCACGGTGCTAACACTTGTTCTTTATCTTATAAATCTTATGCAGGAAATGAACAAGAACAAGTTAATGTAATGGAGTCTTACCAACCTAGGCCGAGGAATGATCCATATTCTAACACCTACAACCCCCTGGGTGAAGAAATCATCCCAATTTCTCTTGGAAGACTAACAATGCTCCAACATATGCTCAAAGTTCAAGACCGATTCAATATCAAAACTAAGTTGCACCACCCAATCAGCCTAAAAATCCAACTTTGGAGGAGAACTTGAGTGCTTTTATTCAAGTTAGCAAAGAGAACCATGAGAGACAGCCAAAGGTTGGATTCCTTAGAGGCATCAATGAAGAAGGTGGAAGTACAAGTTGGGCAACTTGCGGAACAATTGCAAGTACATCAAAAAGGGAAGTTGCCTAGCCAACCTAAGCAAGCAAAGGCTATCACAGTTCTGCAAAGTGGTAAAATTCTTAACAACAATTATGATGATAAAATTTCTTATAACTTGGCACGTGATACAGGAAAATCAATTGAGAAGCAAAAGGAGCATGACGCTCCTAAAGGAAATTCAGCTGAAGATCCATAATCTTCTCAAACATCTGAGGAGACCAAGGAGAATGAGCCATCTTCCTTCATGACACTGCACAAGGCGACCGAGCCTTACACACCTCATATTCCTTATCCAAGCTGTCTGAAGGATGTTAAACAGGATAAGCAATTTTCTGATATTTTTGACATGCTTTCTAAAATGAATATTAATTTGCCTCTTTTGGATGTTATCAGGAATGTGCCATCATATGCAAAATTCTTTAAGGAACTTAACACCAAAAATAGGAAATATGAGAAGAACGAGAAAGTGATGGTGTCAGAATTTTCTAGTGCGGTGCTCCAACAAAGCTTGCCACCTAAGCTGAAAGATCCTAGAAGTTTGATCATCAACATCACCATGGGAAACAAGAAGGTCGCCAAAGCAATGCTAAACTTAGGAGCAAGTATAAATCTCATGCCATATTCGATATACTTGCAACTAGGTTTGGGGGAGCTTAAGTCAATAACTATGTTCCTTCAACTTGCTGATAGGTCGGTTAAATATCCTAAGGGAATAGTTGAGGATATATTGGTGCAGGTAAACAAAGTGATTGTGCCTGTGGATTTCGTGGTATTGGAGATGGAAAGAACCCCATCTAAGGACAAAGAGCACACAATTCTTTTTGGTATACCACTTATGGCCATAACCAAGACTATTATTGATGTCCTGGTTACGACCAAAGTATAACACGGTAATTATAGTACAGCTTTGGGGTGTTGATTCCACAGGGAAACAAGATAACTACAAGAGAAGGTGTGAACCTCAACACAAACGATAAAGATCAAGTGAGAGAATAAAGTACTGTGTAAAAATTGTGTAAATAGATTGATGGATATAATAGAGAAACAACAAGGTTCCGAAAATCCTCCCTAGGTTTGTTGCTCTAATCCTAACTTGATTCAGTTGTTTTTATCTCGATTGCAAGTTTCACATCCCAAATAGGCAATCGGCAAATATTCAATTAAAGCACATGTATAAACCCTAATGTAATTGATATGAATTATTCTTTACTTTCAAGCACACATGATCTAACTTATAAATTATCAAAAGACGACGATATATCTAAATGAAAATACCGTAGCAATGGAAAAATCTATAAAAGAGATCTACCGGACTCAATCACACCCAAACAAATACACATAAGAAGAGCATGACTAGACTTATATGGAAAAAAAAGCATGCAATCACTGGACAAATAAGAAATCTACTAATTAAATTAACGAATAAAACACAACAATGTTTAATGAAAATAATACCAAAATACAACTGAATCAAATAAAGGAAAATAATAACAATTACACCTAGGGATGCATCCATTTGCCTTGCTTGGAGACTAGCCGGGCATGGGGCTCATGCATCCTCGAGTTGCCTCCAGCCTCTGAAAGATCATCTCCCCCTTAGTAGCAAAAGCTTCGGCAATTCCTCAGCTTGCCCTCCAAAAGTACTTCAGATTCCTCCTAAGGGCCCTCTAGATTGCTCCTAAAGGCCCTATGGATTCACTTTCTGATGATCTTAAATGATCTTAGATTCTCCGATGGTCCTCAAAGCTGAAGTGGAGTGGGTCTTATATAGGCAAATACCACAAGTGCAATATGTTTCCAATCCGATGTGGGATATGGGATATAGAAATATGTTTCTAACCGATGTAGGATGTGGGATTTAAGCCTTCACATGCCCTTCACGCTGAAATCCCGCACAACCTGACCTTTCTATACTTAAACTGCCATAACTTTCTCTAGAAAAATCATTTCTATGAACCGTAAAATTCTTTAGAAAATAGACTTCCGGATCTTTCTAAATATATATGGTTCATCTCCTAGTTCTTCTTGTATCAATACAGTTTAATTTGCAAAGATGATTGATTTGTACGGGCAATTCTAGCAATTTAGTGAAACTCCTCTCCAGTGCAGGCAGCAGCTGTTGCTCTTTTAAGCCCTCCATCTTGTCCTTCCAGAAGCATTCCTTCACTCCAATATGCCTCGAGTCTTTGTGCCTCAAGCAATGATGACTTTTCCTCCTCTTTTGAGCTTAAAGTACCTGAAAATGCACCAAAATAGATCAATGATCCAAGAATGATACTTTAGAGTTGTTAACATATAAAAGTGCAGTTAAAACCTAGATCAACCCTAAAATGATAACAATTAAGTACTGTTAAGATGGATTTTATAACTCTCATCATGTCCATAATGAAAGGTTAACGATGACAGTCTTGAAAGAGACTGTACAATTTAAAGTGTTTGATTCTCTAACCACTCCTTCTTTTATTTCTACTAATGATGAGTGTTCTTTTATTGATTATGTTGACTCACTAATTTATGACACTTATTTGCAGACAAAAATAAAGGACAAGCTTGAAGTTGCTCTTACAACTGAGAGAGTAGAGGAAACACTAGAAGATGAGACTAAAGGGTATCATGAGATGTTAGATAGTGCAATACCAGTGTCACCCCAAGAAGAGTCTAGCAAACCTTTAGAATTGCCAAGTTCCCTACCTAGGGATACTACTCCACTTAAGCTTGAACTTAAAGAGTTACCTAAGCACCTTAAGTACATATTTCTAGGAGAGGGAGACATATATCCTATGATTATTTCATCTATTTTGACCCAAACCCAATAGGAGAGAATTGTGAAGGAGCTTAGCAGACTTAGGAGAGCCATAGGATGCGGTATAAGTGACATCAAGGGTATTAGTTCTGCTACATGTATGCATAAAATCATTTAAATGATGGTACCAAACCTGTGAGAGAAGCTCAAAGGAGACTAAGCCCTAACCTACAAGAGGAAGTGAAGAAACAAATTTTAAAACTCCTAGATGCAGGAGTTATCTACCCTATTTTAGATAGTAGATAGGTTAGTCCAGTTCATGTTATGCCTAAGAAGTCTGGGATTACAATGGTGAAAAATGAGAAGAATGAGCTAGTGCCCACTAGGATGACTATAGGATGGAGAATGTGTATTGATTACAGGAAACTGAACTCAGCTACTAGAAAGGATCATTTTCCACTTCCATTTATTGATCAGATGTTGGAAATACTAGCAGGGCATGATTTTTATTGTTTTCTTGATAGTCTTTTAGGTTATTGTCAAGTGCCGATTGCGCCAGAGGATCAAGAGAAGACAACATTCACCTACCCCTTGGGGACATTTACCTTTAGGAGGATGCCATTTGGCCTATGCAATGCTCTAGCCATATTCCAAAGATGCATGATGTCAATCTTCTCGGATATGGTGGAGAAATTCATTGAGGTATTTATGGATGATTTTTTAGTTTTTGTAACCTTATTTGAACTGTTTGCATAATTTGACTTTGGTACTTGAAAGATGCATTAAGTGTAATTTAACACTTAGTTGGGAGAAGAGTCATTTCATGGTACAACAAGGCATTATATTAGGGTATGTGATTTCTAGTAAAGGTATTGAAGTAGATAAGGCTAAAATTGACTTGATGGCTAAATTGCCACCCCTGACTTCGGTTAAGGGGATTAGGAGTTTCTTAAGACATGCAGGTTTCTATAGGAGATTTATCAAAGATTTTTCCAAGATAAGTTACCCATTGTGTAGTTTGTTGTCTAAAGATGTTCCTTTTACTTTTGATGATGATTTCTTTATCGTCTTTAATGCTTTGAGAGAAAAGTTGACATCAACGCCTATTATCATGGTACCTAACTAGTCAGTTCCTTTTAAGATTATGTGTGATGCATCTGATTATGCTATAGGGGTTGTTTTGGGGCAATGAGTGGATAAGCGTTCATATGTGATCTACTATGCTAGTAGAACACTTAATGATGCCCAACTTAACTATTCCACCACGGAAAAAGAGTTTTTGGCTGTCATGTTTGCATTAGACAAGTTTAGACCATACTTGGTAGGGTCTAAGGTCATTGTGCATTTGGATCATGCGGCATTGAGACACTTGTTCACTAAGCTGAATGCTAAGCTAAGACTAATTTGATGGGCCTTGCTTTTGCAAGAATTTGACCTAGAAATAAGGGACAAAAAGGGTAGTGAGAACATTGTTACATATCACATTTTTAGGTTAATTTGGGACTTTGATTCCTATAAGCAAGAAGAAGATAAGAAAATTGTTGATACTTTTCCCGATGAACAATTATTTGTTATAAGTCAAGAGCCATAGTATGCTGATATTGTAAATTATCTTGCTTGTGGTGTCTTGCGACCTAACCTCTATTTTCAATTAAAGAAGAGATTCTTGTCTTCTTGCAAGAGTTACTTTTGGGATAAGCCTTATTTGTTCAAATTTGGTCAAGATCAAATCATTCAAAGATGTGTACCTGAGGCTGAGCATGAGAGCATTCTTTCTTTTTTCCACGAACTTCATTGTGGGGGTCACTTTGCAGGTAAGAAAATTTCCCTCAAGGTATTGCAATCTGGATTTTATTGGCCAACTCTCTTTATAGATGCTCATAAGTTTTACATGTGTTGTGATAAATGTCATAGGACTGGTAGTATTGGAAAGGGAAATGAGATGCCTGTTGTGCATTTATCTACCTAAATAAATAAGTAAATAATCATACTTGTTTTACTTGCAAGTGCACAAGGTCATTGGTAGCATAGTGTGCAAGTGCGAGATCATTTCCACAGGGATTGGTGAATTTCAATTTAGAATTAGTTTCTCAAAGTAAAAAGAGAAATAAATGTGAAGTGTGAGTTAATAATGATAAGGACATAGGGCTGTGATATCCACCACTAATTACACTTTCCCACTAAGTAAGGTGCCAATGCTCTAGCCTTATTATGAATACCCAATGGTTGCCAAACTAAGGGCTTGGTCCACACCTTAGGCTATTGATCTCCCTAAGCAACGAGTTAGGCATGGTGTATACTCTAACTCTTTTCTCTCTTAAGGGATTTAGCATGGGTGTATACTGAGTTATTCCTTAAGAGAGCATAAGGGTTATGGAGATCGGCAACCACACGGGATCTAGGGCTTAGTCCACTCCCGGTTTCCCATGTTGATTAACCCAATAATCCGGTGTGGATATCTTTTGTTACTTTTGTTGAACCCAGGACTCAGTCATTCAAATTGATTCAACTAACCAATTCATACCACATGCATAAGTTGATCAAACACATACATATGAAGAATTTAAATATAAACAGGTATTAATCAAGTTAAGCATTATAACATGGCTATAGGCAAAGGTAATCAATGAATATATATGTGGAAAAGCATAACTATAGCTTCAATCGAGCCCTATAAGAGTTTAGTTACACATAGTAGTTGAACTAAACATTATAACCATTCTGAAACAAAAACAGAAAAATAAAACCTAAAGAAGACTCGGGAGACGAGTCGTCAATTCCTCTCCTAAGCTTGCAACTTCAAGTCTCCAAACAAAAAGTATGGTTTTTGTGTTTTACAAGGCTATATATAGGGCTCTAAGGGTGCCCCGAAACTCTAATTTCCTATTTGAGGTCCAGAGACTTCTTTCCATATCTGGCTCTGCTGCCTCTGGAGTGTGTGCGCTTGAGCGTATGCAGGCTGCGCTCGACTGAGCAACTAAGCTTAATGACGCATTGTGGGCATACCGCACGGCATACAAGACACTCATTGGGATGAGCCCCTATCGGTTGGTTTTCGGAAAGGCATGCCACTTACCAGTTGAGCTTGAGCATCGGGTGTATTGGGCAATCAAGGAGTTGAACATGGACATGGCAATGGCAGGAGAGAAATGGTTACTACAACTCATTGAGTTATAAGAGATTCATGATAAAGCCTATAAGAATGCAAAGATCTACAAAGAATACACTAAGCGTTACCATGACCAAGGCCTTATCCTTAAGTCTCTTTATCTTAGAATGAAAGTTCTTTTATTTAACACTCGTTTCAAATTATTTCAAGGAAAATTGAAGTCAAGATGGTACAAACCGTTTTCGATAGTCAAAGTTTTTTCTCATTAAGCGGTAGAGTTACTGAACCCGAAGACTCAAGTGACATTCAAGGTCAACGGGCATCGTGTGAAGCCTTATTTATAAAGAGTCTATGAGAAGGGGGCTGTTGAGTGCATTGAGGTGCATGATCCTAAATAAGTTCAACCAACGTCTTGCTAAGACGTTAAAGAAAGTGCTTGGTGGGAGGCAACCCACCCATTTGATAGAGTATGTTTTCTGTTCTTTCATTTTCACTGTTCCCTTTTAAATGTTTTTCTAAATGCGTATTTGATTTCATACATTGAGGACAATGTTTAGTTTAGGTTTGGGGGTGCAATTAGAACTTGTTACTTGTTGAGACAAAATTTTCATGCTACAATTTGTTTTATGGTTAGTAATCAAGTCTTTTATGCATGTTGAGTTTAGTTTCTTTAACACTGACAAGTTGTTGTGAGGATTGATGCATATTCATATTCCATAGACCGTGCTCTTGATGTTGATACTGAGATGAACCTAGATCTAATGATTGAGAATCAAATAGTGGAGACTGTCTACTGAGTTATTTGAGCCATAAGCGTTTTATTTTGAGAGTTAGTTTCTTGGTACTCTTAAACACTCTTCGTTATGACCTTAATTGTTAGATAACCTCTATAGGTTTTGCATTGAATGCTAGGATTATATAACTCACTTGAAGTATCATGTTGTGTATTCTCATTATTTTAGTTGAATGACTTGAGTAAGAAGTTTGAGTATGTGCCTATCGTTATACGCCCTAGTTGCCACTGTTTCTGGAGAAAGATTCAATTTCTTATTCAAAAAAAAGAAAAAAAATATGTATATATATATATGAGAAACATGCCAAAAAGGGATTTGGTTAGAGAAGAAAGAGGACCTGAGATACTTCAAGAGTTGAAAAGAAAGAGCTTTGGTGTAAATCAGGTTCGGCCAACCATGCCATCTATGCACAGGTTCATACTTAATATGTTTCGCTTGAGGTGTTTGACTAGGATATGATATAGGCAATGTGATAGCTTTGCAATCCGAACATTTGATTCCTTTCATGAGATCTATTTTGCAAACATATGAGCGTTCTTTGATGATATCCATATTCATATGCGAATTTATATTTGAAATTTCTTGTTTACATAACTTCTATTTGCATATGCTTGATGAGTGTTTGAAACCTAGGTTCAGTATGCTTAATGAGTGAATCCTGTGAGGCCTAGAGTCGAAGTGAATTCGAATTCTTGACGTTAGGTTTGGGCGTAATTGACGTGAGGTGTTTTGAGCATTGAAATATGGATGTGCGATGTGTACTTGATTTGAGAAATGAATTGTGAAGTGTTAAGACTATGAACATAATTTTGCATAAGATATCTAGATATGAGTCATAATAAGAATTAAGGCATGAAGGTTTTGTTGATTTAAGTTTTTAGGTTTGTTATGTTTATGTTTTCTTTTAGTTTTGCTTGAGGACTAGAAAATCTAGGTTTGGGGGGTATTTGATGAATGAATATTTTTCTTAGTATTTTGTATGTTTTTTAAGTATTCATTTATATGTTCAGCTTAGGAATTTGTTACTTTGAGTTGTTTACAGGTTCACAAGTATTTGGAAAGGAGTTTCACTAAATTGCCCGTATAGATCAGTCATTTTTGTGGATTAAACTGTATTGATTCAGGAAGAACCAGGAGATGAGCCATATATTCTTGGAAAGATCCAGATGTTTATTTTCTGAAGAATTTTACGGCTCATAAAAATGATTTTTCTAGAGAAAGTTATGCCAGTTTTAGTAGATAAAGGTCAGGTTGTGCGTGATTTCAGTGTGGCAGAAGTGTCATTTTTGTGGATTAAACTATATTGATTCAGGAAGAACCAAGAGATGAGCTATATATGTTTGGAAAGATCCGGATGTCTATTTTCTGGAAAATTTTACGGCTCATAAATATAATTTCTCTAGAGAAAGTTATGGTAGTTTTAGTAGACAAAGGTCAGGCAGAACCATACCTATGTTTGGAAAGATTCGGATGTCTATTTTCTGGAAAATTTTACTGCTCATAAATATGATTTTTCTAGAGAAAGTTGTGGCTGTTTTAGTAGACAAAGGTCAGGCAGAACCAGGCCTAGACAGCAGCAGAACCGGGCCTGGACAACAGCAGAAGTACAGGCCTAAACAGAAACCCTAGGGCGACTTTTCTGTCCCTAAAGCTGTCTCCATACAACTATATATAGGAATTTTTAGATTCAGAGATGACGGAAATTCTTGGGAGACGATAGCAGTTCTTGGAGAGATATTATCAAGAGGAGTTTTGGGAGATTGAAGGAAGAGGCGGTTTTTTTTATCAAGACGATGATCAATCACTTCAAGACTTTGAGGATTCATCTTGTAATTCGGGAAGAAATTCTATCTTTGCTCCTTTCGTCCTTCAATATGCTTATAACCTTAGTATTTGAATTTTGTGATTGGGATTTAAACATGAGTGGCTGAACGCATTGTTGGGTGTTTGGCTTAGCTACCTTGATTGTTTTGAATATTTTGGTGGATGTAGTTTTATGAAATTTTCTAGATTATTTCTTATTCAATATCTTTTATACCTTTGATTATTGCTTGTGGATTGGCCATCTATTATTGATAGTCAAGGTTAATATTTGAGATTAGGTTAAGGACAAATCATCTAGACCTAATTAAGCTTTCTTGGATAGGAATTTGAATCAGGATTCAAATCAAATTGTGATTTAGATGGTTGCGTTTTCCTTATACTTAATTTAACTAATTGATTGATTAACACGATCCATAAGATTTAATTAATTAGTTATAAATTTAGAATAAACACGATCAATGACATTCTATAGTCTTAGTGGAAATACCAATAATCTTGGATGTTAATTAATTCTATATATTCACCAAATGTTCCAATTCATGATTGGATAGTAAGTTAAACTCCCAATTGTTCTCATTGATTATACTCATCTCTTCATAATTCGTTTTGTTTAATTTACTTAATTGTTTTTATTTCAATTTTCTCTTCCCCAATTTTTTAATTAGAGTGTTTAGGATTTAATTTCAGAGTTTGTTTTAGTAATTTTAAGAAAGTAATATAGGATTTAAACCACTAAAATTCCTTGAGAGATCGACCTCGAAAGTAAACTGTTGGTATTTTGTCCAAGGTTTAAACAAGGTTTGAAGAGGTTCAACATCAGGTCTTGGCGCCTTGGCTCAAGGTGTGCGCACCTCAGCCTCCAGAAAGACCAGAAGATGGGAGAGGAGCTGTGCACGACGGCCTGGGGTGTGCGCGCAGCGGCCTGGCCCTATGCACCGTGGCTCAGCCACCCCAGGCCGTGGCCGCCAGCATGACAAGAAACTCTCTCTCACTTCAGGCCGCAACATGCCCTGTTTTAGGCCACGGTTTGAAGGCACACCTGATGCTTATGTTTCATCATTTCAAATGGTGTGTGAGGCATGATCAAAACACACAGGATCACTTAGGATTAATGAAGGGCTATGGTTGATTGGTCCTCAAGATCTAAGGGTGGAGATTAACCTTCAAGATAGGTTCAAGAAGTGGTGCACTATATAAAGGGTCACTTAGCTTTAATCTCAACAAGTGTGACATAACATGTGATGACATGTGAGTGTGTGTGAAATAGAACACATGGGTGTGTGAGAGTGCAAAGACACTAAACACAAGAGAGGCTCATTGTAGAGAGGCTGGTTGTTTAGAAAAAGAGAGTAGTATCGATTGGGGATTCAAGGGACTTCTAAGTGGAATTCCAGGGTAACTCAAGACCTTATCATTTTCTTTTTCTCTTCTTTCGTTCTTCAAGAACGGTGTTAAGATCAAGATCTAATCGTGTTCTTGAGGGTGATTCAAGAACGGTTAAGATCCATCTCTGATCATGTTCTTAAAGAGGTGTTGCTGTAATTGTAAGAACCATTGATTTAATGCAGTGAGTTCGGAGGAACTCACGGGGACGTAGGCACATTGCCGAACCTCGATAACAATTGATTGTGTTCTTTCCTGCTTCGTTTGCTGTTTCTTTTCTTTACAAGTCATTCTAGAGACTTGGGTGTTTAGAAGATCACCACATGGGCATCTTGGAAGGTGATTTCCCAACAGTGGTATCAGAGCTAGAGGAGATACCAAAACAATGGTATCAGAGCTACAACAGTGGGTATCAGAGCTACAACAGAAGGTATCGGAGTAAGACTCCAAGAATCAAAGGTCAACTTCTTGAGTGATTCAAGAACGAAGTAGAGATCTATCTCTGATCGTGTTCTTAAGGTGATTCAAGTATGGAGTAGATATCAATACCTGATCGTGTGCTTGAGGTGATTCAAGAACGGAGTAGAGATCAAGATCTGATCATGTTCTTGAAGGTGATTCAAGAACGGTATTGAGATCAATCTTTGATCGTGTTCTTGAGATTTAGAAGAAGTTGGAAAGCAATTGTGGGTGCTGCATAAATATGGGATTTTCTTCGCAAGATGGGTTCAAACTTCATTGTTGAGAAGTTTGATGGAAAGGGAGATTTTGCCCTTTGGAAGCGGAAGATCAAGACTGTTCTTATGCAACAAAAGGTGAACTTAGTGATTGGAGAAGATGATGTTTTTCCAGCAAGTATCACGGAGGTCCAGCGGAATGAGATGAAGAAGATGGCGTACAACACCATCTTTCCGGACATGTTGAATAGTGTCACAAGGGAGTGCGGAGACTCAGAAGATCCAGCTGTCATTTAGAAGAAACTAAATGAGTTGTTTCTTGCCAAGACTCTTCCTAATAAAAGGTATCTTCGTAAATGAATCTTTGCTTTTAAAATGGATCCTAATAAAGAGTTGCAAGATAATCTTGATGCCAAGATAAGGAGTGTATCAAGAGGAGAAGGGCTGTTCATTAGAGGAAGACTAATAACTCGGTATGGCAGCAACATACATGGCTACTACCGGGACAGAGGTAGAGGAGAAAGCCATGGGAGAGCGCACAATAACATACATGGCTACTACGGAACAGAGTTAGAGGAGAAAGCCATGGGAGAGTGCACAACAATATACATGGCTACTACAGGGATAGAGGTAGAGGAGAAAGCCATGGGAGATGCTTCTACTGCCATAAGGAGGGCCATTTCAAGAAAGATTGCAAGAAATGATAAGGGATGAGGGAGGAAGCCATACCAAGAATGGAGAGGCTTTGGTTGCTAAGGCAGAACAACAAGATGGTGTTCTTGTTGTGTGCTCAAGTGTGAGAAATGGGCAAGAAGGCAGCGGGAAATGGATCTTGGATACCGGGTGCACTCATCACATGTGCCTTCACCAGGATTGGTTCAAGAATTTTAAGAAAACCGATGATGGAAAGGTTTTCCAGGGGAATGATATTTCTTGCCAAGTGAGGGGGATAAGAGACATCTAGTTTAGGATGTTTGATGGAATGATAAAGCTGCTGAGGAATGTGAGATATCTTCCAGATTTGAGGAGGAATTTGATCTCATTGGGGCAGCTAGATTCCATGGGGTACACATAAAAGGCAGAGGGAGGAAAGATCAAGGTAACCAAGGGATCTTTGATAGTGATCAAAGCAACAATGAAGGATGGTCTCTATGAGATGATCGGAGAGACAGAGATCAAGGGTCAAGCAGCAAGCTTAATGGCTGAGATGGATAAGGCAGCCCTTTGGCACAATCGCTTGGGATACATGAGCGAAAAGGGCCTGCAAGTTCTCAGCAAGGATGGTCTACTTGATGGTGACAAAGTAGTGAAACTTGATTTCTGCGAATGTTGTGTTATTGGGAAACAACATCGGGTTAGCTTCAACACCGGAGTGCACAAGTTTAAGGGCATTCTTGACTACATTCATGCGGATCTTTGGGGACCAGCAAGAACACCAACACAGGGAGGTAATTTTTACTTTCTATCTTTAATTGATGATTATTCAAGAAAGGTTTGGGTTTATTTGGTTAAAAATAAATCAGATGCTTTAAATAAGTTAGTGGTGTGGAAAAAGCTGGAGGAGACTCAAACGGGCAGGGTAGTTAAGGTGTTAAGAACCGATAATGGCTTAGAATTTTTTAACAAGGAACTTGATCAATTCTATAGGTTAAATGGCATTCTAAGACATAGAAAGGTTATGAAAACCCCTCAGTAAAGTGGAGTTGCTGAGAGGATGAATAAGTCCCTTATGGAAAAGGTTAGGTACATGTTAAATGGATCTAGATTACCCAAATGTTTTTTGGGGGAAGCGGTGTCTACTGCTGCGTATTTGGTTAATAGATCACCCTCTAGAGCTTTAGAGCTCAAGACTCCCGAGGAGATGTGGAGTGGGAAACCCCCTGAGTTGGATAACCTTAGGACTTTTGGATATGCTGCGTTTGCACATCAAAAGGAAGATAAACTTAGCCCAGGATATAGAAAGTGTGCGTTTCTAGGATATGGGCAAGGGACTAAGGGGTATAGGTTGTGGTCCTTAGAACAAAAAGGATTTAAACTCATGATAAGTAGGGATGTCATTTTTAATGAGCATTTATTTCCCAATTTGGAGAAAATTAACCCTGCAGGAGATAGTGAGCAAACCAGTTCAGTATTTGTGGAGCATAGCATCAAGAAAAATTCAGTTCAGGTAGAGCAAGGAAGGCAAGAGGGTTCGAACTAGGTAGAGCCCATTGATGAATGCCAAGCTCAGGAAACTTGAGAGGAGGCTAAACTAGAAGAGGATGATGCAACAAGTCAGAATGACTATCAGCTCACAAGGGACTGGGAAAGAAGGCTGGTAAGACCACCTTGAAGATATGGGTTTGCGGATGCTATTGTAGTGGCTCCTTGGACAGAAGAAGGGATAAGTGAACAAGAGACTTACATTAATGCCATGGGATGTAAAGATTCATCAAGATGGAAGCTAGCTATGGAGGAAGAAATGCATTCTTTGAGGGAGAACAACTCTTGGGAATTGGTGCACATTCCAAGAAAATAGAGAGTTATGGATTGTAAGTGCACTTACAAGATCAAAGAAGGGAACACTCTAGGGGATTAAGTCTGGAATAAGGCTAGGCTTATAACGAAGGGGTTCACGCAAAGAGATGGCATAGATTTCACATAAACCTTCTCACCTGGACACAAGGTGGAGGAAGTGGTGAATATCCTCGTCTATGCTGATGATATGTTGTGAGTTGATAACAGCAGGGAGAGGAGGGAAAGGTAGACATCTCAACTCAGTGAGGAGTTCGAGAGGAAGGATCTTGGCCTCGCACAAAAGATCCTTGGGATGAGAAGAATTCGGGAAAGGGAGAGACACTGGTTGAAGGTTTCTCAGTCTTCCGACATAGAAAATGTGTTGTACAAGTTTTCTATGGAAGATGGTAAACTAGTGAAGATTCCCCTTGTTGGTCATTTCAAGTTCTCCAGCGAACAATGTCTTGGAAGGGATGAGGAGAAGAAGGAAATGGAAATGGTCCCATACTCTAGTGCGGTTGGATCAGTCATGGCAATGATGGTCAGCACTAGACCTGACATTTCTCAGGCAATTAGAATTCTCAGCAGGTTGATGAGTAATCCTGAAAATGAGCTTTGGCTTGGGATGAAGTGGCTGCTGAGGTACTTGAAGGCTCAATGGCAGTCGGTGGTAGCACTCTCAACAACTGGGGCAAAGTATATAGTGGCTTCGGAAGCCATTAAGGAGGCTGTGGCGCAAAGAGTTGTTAGACAAGTGAAAGGTCCTAAAAGAGCGGGTGGTGGTATCTTTGGATAGCTAAAGTGCATTGCACTTGTGTAGGAACCCGATGTTCCATGAAAGGACTAAGTATGTGGATGTTCGGTATCATTTCGTTAGGGAAAATGTTACGAAAGGATGCATTCATGTGGACAAAGTCGCAACAAAAGAAAGTCCTGTAGATTTAGGTACCAAAGGTCTACCTCTAAGTAAGTTCAATCATTGCCTTAGACTTCTTACGATTAAAGTCGGATGAATAGTGACTCAAGATGAGTTTGGATACTGAGTTCTCTGTGTAATGGGTTTGGGTTTAAATGCTTAGACAAAGGTAGAGATTGTTGGTATTTTGTCTAAGGTTTAAACAAGGTTTGAAGAGGTTCAGTAACAGGTCTTGGCGCCTCGACTCAAGGTGTGTGCGCCTCAGCCTCTAGGAAGACCAGAAGATGGGAGAGGAGTTCTGCACCGCAACCTAGGGTGTGCACATCATGGCCTAGCCCTATGCACCGCTACTCAGCCACCCCCGACCGCGGCCTCCAGCATAACAGGAAACTCTCCCTCACTTCAGGCCACAGTATGCCCTGTTCTAGACCGCGGCTTGAAGGCACACCTGATGCTTATGTTTCAATATTTCAAATGGTGCGTGAGGTGTGATCAAAACACACAAGATCATTTAGGATTGATGAAAGGCTATGGTTGGTTGGTCCTCGAGATCTAAGGGTGGAGATTGACCTTCAAGATAGGTTCAAGAAGTGGTGTAATATATAAAGGGTCACCTAGCCTCAATCTTAACAAGTGTGACATATCATGTGATGACATGTGAGTGTGTGTGAAATAGAACACATGGGTGTGTGAGAGTGCAAAGAAACTAAACACAAGAGAGACTCATTGTAGAGAGGCTGATTGTTTAGAAAGAGAGAGAATTATAGATCGGGGATTTAAGGGACCTGTAAGTGGAATTTTCTTGAAGAAAATTCCAGGGTAACTTAAGACCTTATCACTTTCTTTTCTCTTTTCTTTCATTCTTCAAGAATGGTGTTAAGATCAAGATCTGATCATGTTCTTGAGGGTGATTCAAGAACGGTTAAGATCTATCTCTGATCGTGTTATTGAAGAGGTGTTGCTATAATTGTAAGAACCATTGATTTAGTGTAGGGAGTTCGAAGGAACTCACGGGGATGTAGGCACATTGCTGAACCTCGATAACAATTGCTTATGTTCTTTCCTACTTCATTTGCTGTTTCTTTTCTTTACAAGTCATTCTAGACTTGGGTGTTTGGAAGATCACCACCTGGGCATCTTGGAAGGTGATTTCCCAATATAAACTCATCGCAATACTATTTGTGATTCTTGCACTTGCAAGCATTTAAAATTTTCACATCAGTAGTGATGCCTCAGTTGCCTCAAAATGAAGGAACCAAGAAAACCAAGCATAGTCATCCTCGAAAATAGATCTGAATTGCGGCTTAAGAGTGGTGGAAGGAGATTCAGTCACACCAGCAGCTACAACATTGAGGACAAGGGGTTTCCCAACCAAATCATAACAAGTAGCACGAGTATAACAAACCCAATTACAATGACTGCACTGACGACCAACCAACTGATAACATTATTCATAAGTATGACCATCACACTGACAATGTGTACACTTAGGTCTACCACGACCACTATGATTGCCTCGACCACTAGGCAAACTAAACTATTGACTACCATGACCACCACCACGACCAGCTTGAGTGACTAAGGCAAGCTTGGGAACAGGAATATCAGTATCTCTAGATGAAAGATTGTGTGAAAAACTAGAATAGGTGTCAGTTACAGATGGAAGCTTGAAACTGGACAAAATCTGAGATTTCATAAAGTTAAACTCAAGTGGCAAACCCGCCAAAAACTTGAGAACGACGATTTGCTCTCGTTATCGATGCATAAGTTGAAGATCAGTAGACAAAGGCATCATAGAATGCAATTCTTTAGAGATGCTTTCATATCAGTGAAATACTCAAGAAGGGACTTAGTACCCATTTTGTTCACAAAGAACTCAAAAGACAAGTCATACATCCGAGTAAGATTACTTGAAAGAACTGTAAGTAATCCCAAACTTTTTTGAATGTTCGAAGGTGAGAACACATAATAGCAATCAATGGCTCCATAGAATTCCACAATAAACCAATTAATTTAGCATCATAACGTCTCCAAACCTTACTAATATTCATATAGTTAGATTCTCGATAGGGGTCTTTGTAAAAAGATGTGCTTCTTTATCCTCACCAATAAAATATAACTGAATAGTAGTAGCATTGTGCATAATTTGTACCATCCAACTTATGAGTAGTAATTGAGAGAGCCAACCCAAACTTAGAATCCATACTTAACAGGGAAAAAACACACACAATGGGCTTAAACAAAAAATAAAGTGGCCCACCAAACAGAAAGACTAGAAAACACAAACTAGAAACCCATCAATAATAAAAATAGAAAACAAAGACCATAAAGAACATCAAACAGATACAAATAACATTATATTTTTTTTACCTCAGATCTAGGTCGGGTCAACGGATCTGAAAAATCATTGGGGCTAAAAATTTGATCTGAACCAGGTAATCTAAATCAGATTAGCCTTAAGGAACTAGGTCAAAGTGGGCAGAAAATAGGTCAGACCAAATAAGGCACTATACAGGTGCCGGGGAAGCTCACTGGCAACAAGGTGGGACTCGCTGGGACAATGTGAGTCTGGCAAGGTTATTATCGATCGGATTTGATAGTGGGTGTCAGAGATCAAAGCAAAAAAAAAAAGAAGAAAAATAAGACGTGTTGGAAAAGAAGAAAATGTCCTGAACAATATGGTCGAGACGGTCGGAAAAAGGGTGGGTTACGACCAAAAAAAGAAAAAATGTGGGATGTGAGTGGATTGTGGTGGTTACTAGGTTTGGTGTGTGGGTTTTCATGAGAAAGAAGTGCAATGCTGGTTTATATTTTTGTTTTTAATCAGGATCCCACTTACACTCTTATCCATATTAGAATTATTAGAGTGAATGGCTTACAAACCCTAAGGTCTATAGGCATATTTATATAAAACTGGATAATGAGAAAGTAAAAAAGTGCCCTATACTCTAATATACTTTAACAGTATACAATACTTTAATTAACTTTGTTCACTAGACCTTATATATGATAACATATATCTATATCCTTTAATTTTAAGTCATTAGCTGCATACTTAATTGACGAAATAAAGGAATCACTTACTATATAACATACTATAATTGTCCTAAAGTGGTACCTTCATATTAAACTAATTAATAAACAAGTTAACCATACATAATTTCTTAGCCATTATGCTATGTACCATATACTTTTCTTTTATAGTATATTTTCTCACGCGTCTTTGTTTCTTGATCAACCAAGTAACTGTTGTTTCCGCGAAAGAAATATAAGTTTGTTTGATGACTTCTGATAATCTTTGTTTTTAGTAGAGTCTGTATCCGAGTTAAATGTAAACTCTAGGTCAGCTAATCTGAAGTATAACTTCACTTTAATGGTACCTCACAAGTATCAGCACATATCCTACTTATGGTTTACTAGTAAGCCTTTTTAGAATTAGTCTAATAATTACTCACAAATCCTATCTATGGTATGAATTTATCATTGTACTCGTCAAACCATAAATAATCCTTTCATAGTAAATGCATATGTGATTATGCACTTCAGGTTTTAGGATTGATAGCACAAACAGCTCTCCCAAGAGTTATAACAGAAATGAATGACGCAATTTATTCTCTTAAACCTTAGCATTGCCTATAAAGGAAAATGAGTAGATGGTTAGCCTCATTAGCAAAAGGAACTAGGATATCCAAATGCAAGTTATCCCATATCAGAAAGAAATAAAATAAGAGTGGGTTTTATACATCGTTTGGGCCCAAGACTCATGAACTTAAGCTTTTAAGTCATATTGGTTCCTATCCATGTATATCAAACTCGTGTTCGTATCAGAGCCATGTTCAAGTTGGTCACTGATGAGAATACAAAATGTCATATTTTTCTCCATTAATATTTAGTTTTTTTTACTTATTTGGTGCCTAAATATACTCATTATTCTTA